>VZTV01005603.1:6992-23347 GCA_013400875.1 Anhinga rufa | reverse complement strand
TGCAGCGCCGAGCCCCGGGTGTGTAGTGCTGAGCACCGGGGGGGTGCAGCGCCGAGTCCCGGGGGTGCAGCGCCGAGCTCGGGGTGAGCTGGGGGCTTTGGACAAGAGGGGTTTGGGGGCTGCATGCAGCCCCGGCTGTGAAGTTTGCTCCTCGCAGAGCCCCTGTAATCCTGGCTCGTTTTGTACATTGCTGGGCTGTTAATGTTTAACAGCTCTCGGGAGTTTTTCCTTCCAGGAATTCCCCTTCACTCCCGCTGTACCTCTTTGGACTCTCAGCACATGCAGCACCTCCTGTTAACAACACAGGGACAGGGGATGCAAATTTGCCCCCTGTTCATTCTGAACTTGGCTTCCGCTGCCTCCAGTGCCCGCAGTTTGTCTCTGCCATATCTAGGGATATTTCTCAGCTGAGCTGCTGCAGACTCGGAGCAAACTGGGGCTGCTCTGCCTGTGCGCAGGGTAAGCGGAGCTTCGCTCCTCACTCAGCCCCTGCCCTCCTGTTGCTGTGCCCAGGTGCGGATGCCCAGGCGAGTCAGGGCTTTGAGGTCTACCAGCCCCAGGACAAGGTGGTCGTGACTGGTGGATGAGACACTCAACCTGACCTGCACCATGTCCGGAGGCCATTACGTTGGTCCTGTGGCGTGGCTGAAGGGCTGGGGCAGTGGGAACGAGACAGTCTATGATCAGAAGGGCTCCTTCCCCCGCGTGAGGAGGGCAGTGAGTGAGTCCAACACAGACTTCAGCATCCACATCAGGGATGTTCGCCCTGAGGACACCGGCACATATTATTGCGTGAAGTTCCAGAGATCGATTCACAGTGATGAGGTGTTTCGACGTGGAAAGGGCACGGTGGTGTCCCTGCGCGGTAAGTGTAGCCCAGCGGGACACTGCTCCCGGGTACTCCATCCCACGGCCCTCTCCCTGCCCATGGTGGGGTCCCGCGCTGCCCCCCCCCCAACCCTCTCCCCGCTCTGCCTTGTATCTCCACAGGTTCAGCCCTGCTTCCCAGCATGGCGGCTGCAGCTGTAGTGCTCTGCTTCCTCCTTGGCCTCTTCATCGCCCTTTATATGTACAGGAGGAAGCACAGAGGCAAGGCAGAGAGCCAGTGCCTGGCCGGGCAGGCAGCCATGGACAGCTTCTCACCCACCCCTCTGCGGTGCTCTGCAGGGAGCCCTGGCACCCCCAGGTTTGTACCCACCACCTCTTCCTTCTGCACCAAGATGAGCGAACCACCTTATCCACCTGCCTTATCCTGGTTTCCTCTCCCTCTGGAGCAGTAATTTTCCCCAGAAAAGGTTCTTTACTCACAGGCACATTGCTGCCCTGCATTGCCTCTCTCTGTGTTTCATGGAAGTGCGTGGTGGGGAGCACCCAGCCTCGGGGAGCTCCCTGCAGCCCCTCACTGCAGTGTCTGAGCCCAGCCCAGGCACGCAGACAGCATATTGTCCCTCTCCTGTGTCCCTTCCGCATGGGCCTCGTATGGCCATGTGCCACAGAGCCCAGTTAAAATTCGGGAGGGGAATTGAGGAGGGCTGTGCTGGGTGGGGTGGGGAGAGGACCTGTCTTCCTTTAGCTCTAATGGCCATCCTTCTCCCTCAGCAGCAAAGTCCTGGACGCAGGGACCTCACATCTGCCCAGCCAGGTAAGAATGAGCCGTGAATATGGGGAAGAGCATTCTGCGCTGATGTCCCAGCTTACAGGGACTCTGCAAGGCTCTGGGGCCGGCGTAGGCATTGGGGTGAGCAGCAGCTGCCTGCACAGAGTCCTGGCACGCTCGGCACCATGGCATGGGGCCATTTGTGCAGCCATGGCACCACCGTCCCGGCTTGAACCAGCCATTAGGGTTATTTTTTTAAGATTTTTCATGTGACAATATTCACCATTCGTGTGCACTTCTGCAGCAAAGCAACAAGGAGGACAATGACATCCACTATGCCGATCTCCAGCCACTGCCCGTGGCCCCGAAGCATGGAAGGAGCCCCAGCGCAGCCTGCTCCGAGTACGCCAGCATCAGGGTCGCTGCCAAGTGATGTGTGGCACAGCAGCCTACAAAGCCAAAGAGCCCCTTTTGGGGGAGGAAGCAGGGATATTTCTGCAGGGCACAATAAAGAAGTGGATCTGTTTGCATGGCACACCCCGGTCCAAGCTCGGCACACTGTGCATGGAGCTGGCAAAGCTCCCCTAATTCATTCCCATCTCAGCAGTGGTGCTGGGTGAGGCTCAGGGCTGGACCCGCCGTGCTGGGGCTTGGCAGAAGCTCTCCCAGGACCCAGCAGCCATCTCAAATGCAGGATGAGGCCATGAGGCTGAGCACCTCTGCCTTGTGCAAGCTGTTTGGTGCTGATTACACCAGGAGGACTTCACGCACACCTGTCTCCACTAGCACGGGCCACCACTGGCACTCTCCCGGCTCAGCAGGTCCATAATTTTTGTTATCTTGTCACCGCACCATCCTCCTAAAAGCCAGCAAACAGCCGTGCCGTCCAGTCCTGCTGTGTTCAGAGCAAGAACAATAGTGCCCGTCCCGCAGGGCCCTGGGAGACGCGTGGCCTCCGCAGCCTCATGTTAGCTCACCCCGTGCTCATGCTGAGCCCCATGGGCAGCTGCAGCCTCCCACCCTGCTCCCGAGCAGCTCCCCTGGGCAGGGCGGCTGCCCGGCTCCCACCAAACCTGCATCTTCTGACCACATGCAGGGCAGCTCTTGGGAACAGCCCTCGGTGCCACTTTGCTGCAGCTCATGGGCCAAGGCCCAGCCCTCGCCCGGCTTTCCCTGCCCTCCTGAAGGGGCCAGTATTTGGGAACAGGGTTCATGATGCTGTGCTGAAATCAGGGCAGCTGGCACCAGCCAGCCCTTCCACCTCTTCTCCCCGATCCGTGCCCATCTGCTGCTCCAGCCCCAGCCAGTCCATGCATATCTGCTCCATGCACATCTGCTTTGGGCACATCTGCTTTGGGCACATCTGCTCCGTGCACGCGTGCTCAGTGCCCTCCTCCGAGGGCAGCAGGCCGGCAGCTGAGGATGGAGCATGGCAGTGGCAGGAAGCCGCCGAGTGTGCGTTCCACGCCAGGCACTGCTGCAGCACCTGAGCACACCCCAGCACGATGTGCGCACATGCACCCACCCATGGAAGCAGGTGCTCCCATGGCACCATTTGCTACCACAAGCACAGGCACAGGCTAAGGGCAAAACATGCTTTTCAGGCAGAGGAAGCTGCTGTTTCTGCTGCTGCTATGGCCTGTTGCTCCAGTTGCTGGTTTCCAACTTTATCTACTTTTTACTGTGAAATCAAAAAAGAGAAGTGAAACAAGACAGCATGAAATAGCAGCGTGTGTGTACCCAGGGGAGCCTTGTCTGCCAGCAGAGATCCTCTCGGGGAGAGAATTGTTACAGGGGGTGGGGGGGTGGGGAGAGGACCCACTACTAAAATTCATTTGCATGACTGAATAAGCATCTCCTGCTCCAGGGGACGTGACCTGAGGACAGTTTTGGGTTATTCTGTCTTGGGGACAGCTTGGGAGCATTCAGCACCCTGTGGGCATGGTGGCAAGGGGGGAGTTTGCCAGGGCAGGTGTGCATCACTGTAACCCCCAGCACCCGTCCCCAGCCTGGCCCCCTCTGCACCAGCCCCAGCAGCAGCGAGGGGCTGCGACATGGGGGTGCCAGGGTGAAGCCTTCAGCAGCAGTGGTCCCGAGCGGAGCCACGGCTGCACTGGGCAGCGGCTCATTTCCTGGTCGCGGTGGCAGCTGTTCTGAGCAGGGCACAGGGTTGTCCAGCCTCTGCACCAGGAGGACACGGAAGCTTGCGGAAAGCTCTCGTCAGGACTGCGAGCAGGACTATGTAAAATATGGTAATATTTTATGTAAAAGATCGAAGTCGGGGATAGACCTTGCAGTGAGGGGAAATGAAATTCAAGGAGATTTAGAACTTTTTAAGCACTGGGCTGGAGCAGGAAGGGGGAAATCCAGTTTGATGCAAGCATATGCAAAGCAGCAAGCAAGAAGCAAGCAAGCAAGCTCTGTACCTAGGAAAGGGCCCAGGTTTGCGGCTTACTGCCCAGGGAGGGATTTGGTGGTTATTATAGGAAAATCCTTTAAGCTACCAGCCTGGGGTGTGCTGGCAGTGAAAGCACAAATAAGCGCCTGAGCACGGACACAAGGTAGGAGCGCGCCGGGGAGCACCTTGCTTGGGGGGCAGCGCCTCGCACCGGGAGCAGCACCAGGCAACATGGGGTTTGGGGATTTACTGCTCCGCAGTGGTCTCCTTGTGCTGGGTGTCACGTCCCGCTGAGTCACCCACTGGGTGCTCGAGTGAGAAATGTGGGTGCTTGTGCTGGGTCGAGAGCTGCAATGGTTGGGGCGGGCACGGCATGATGCTGGGGCTGGTACCCACCAGGCTCCTCCTGCCCAGAGCCAGGGCCAAGCAAAGGCGGCTTCGCTGCAATGCAGAGCAGAGGCAGTGGCTGGAACCGGCAGTGGGGAGCTGCTCGGCATCCCAGCCGGGGTGGGGACACATCAGCTCCAGCTGGGGTTTGTGCTGTGTCCCAGCGCCAGACCCTGTACACGGACACTCTGGGACAGTGCTGAGCCATGGCAAGGGTGCAGCGGGGTGGATGAAGCTGTGATGGTGTGTCCTGGCAAATGGGCCTGGCAGTGGCCCCTACCACAGTGAGAAGCTCCCGGCATGTGGGTGCTGTGGGGAGTTTAGCTGGGCTTTTCCTCCCTGTGGTGTGTGAGCCCAGTGCTGGGACCTTGTGGGATGGCAAAGCCAAGCAAAAGGGCTGGGGAGAGGCTGAGCTGGGCTGTGCCGAGGTGGGAGCCTGTGTGGACCCCGTCCTAAGGAGAGGCAGAAGGCAGGAGCTGGGAAAGATCCAGGGGATGCTCAGGGACTGCTGCAGCATCTGCTCCGCTCCTGGCCCCGGGGAGGTGGGAAATGGCTCCTGGAGGTGCCAAGGCAAGAGGGCTGGCAGGGCCTGCCAGGGCAATGGTGCATGCCATGCCGTGTTGTGTCATGCTGTGTAGTGCCGGGGAGCCAATGTGGGAGGCACAGGCTGTGCCGAGAGACAGCAGGGAGCATGAGCCTCCAATGGAAAACATGGAATAACAGAGAGCAATTAGTCCTGAGAGCATGACGGATGAGTCTAGCCCCGCCAGTGAGGGGCTGGGGAGCAATGATTTAATTAATGCTGAGGAAGAGCATGGTCTTAGCTAGCACATGGGGCTGGCTGAAGCAGGAGGATGGTGTCCTGGGGGACAGAAGAAGGCTGGGAGTGCTCACAGGGGAGCAAGAAAAAGATGGAGCCAGGGCTGAACAAGGAGAAAAGGGGAGAGATGGCGATAAACGCCTCGTGCCCTGCCCTGGGATGCTTCATGGCGAGAAGCAGAGACACCCCCCCACTGGCAGTGCCTGTCACAGGGATGGGTGCCCAGGGCCATCGCGTCTCCCAGGAGCCAGCATTGTTCCAGCTTGTCCCCTGACGGGACAGTGGCTCCAGCCAAGGCTTGTGGCTGTCCCTGCCCAAGATGCCCTTGCACTCCTGTGCCGTCCCCATCCCTGTCCTTACTACTGTGAGACCATGGTGGCCACAAGCTCATCCCCAGGGTGGCTGGTCCCTTTGCACATCAGCATTAGCCATACAGCCATGTGTCCAAGAGCATCCGATGCCACAGGGCCCCCACAATGCCACAGGCACCCAGTGATGGCCTGGGGACCCTATGACGCTATGGGGACCAGGTGATGCTCTGGGGATGCCATGCCAGGACACCAATGGGGAGCAGCATGAGGAGCTGGAGAAACAGCTGGGGTGCTTTGAGGGGGTTGGAAAAGACGAGAGGGTCTCAGGGACACTTTGAATGTCCCCAGGAAATGCCACGTGGGTCTGCGGCTGCTGGCTGCCCCGGGCTGCGCTTCTGCCGAGAGAGGGAACTGGAGGGAGAAGCCCTGGGATGCTGCATGGCCAGACCCTGCTCACACCAATTTCAAACCTGCCAGCTTGCCCGTTCACAGCTCCCTGTTTCTCAGGCTTTTCCTTGGAAAGCAAGGAATGAAGCTGAAGTAAAACGGTGACATGCTTTACGCTGTTTCTGATTTATTTCATGTCTTACTTATTGAAACTTATTCCCCAGCTTCACAGTTATTGTGGATTTTTATTAAAGGGGATAAACAGGTCTGGGATTTGGGGTTGTCATAGGAACTGTTTCGGTGCCGCAGCCTCACTGCCAGCCTCATCCTCCCCCTCGGTTCCTGATGTAGTGAGGGCTCTCGCCAGCACAGCAGAGACTTCTCCAGCCCCCCAAGCACAGCCTTAGTGAAAGCTGCATTATAGGACAGCCACCCCATGGCACCGGGGCGCCCTGCAGGACCCCCCGGGGTGCCCGGCGTGTTCGGGGAGGAGGTGGGCTCCCAGGCACTGCCCAGCCGTGCCCATACTGCAGCCTGGCCCTGTGGCCACAGGGAAGTGAACTGGGACCCCCGGGCTTCTGTCCAGGGCTTTAAGCTGAGGAGAGGTGGAAGTGCTTGGAGGATGCTGCTTGTCCTTGTGGATTTGCTGGTGTCTAATAGGAGGTTGTGCTATTGCAGCTATTGCTATTGGGAACCTCTCTGCCCGACCTGGAATAATTTTCATTAAATCCCTGGAGCTGAGGGGGCATGGGGCAGACTGGGGGCTGCCCTCTGGCCATTCCCCATCTCTTCTATTGCAGACAGAGGGGGCAGGCAGTGAAAATGAACGTGTCAAACACATTTCAAAGGAAAGCCTTTGCGCCCAACACTCCTTTGGCCCATGTGGTCCTTCACTGCAGGATGTCGTGGAGGCCAAGACTTTGGCAATGATTAGAGAGGGATTTCCAGGACCAAGGGACAGACAGGAACATCCAGTGCTTAAGAAAGACTCACTTTGTGCTTTCAGTGTTTGATGGGACATTGATCAGGGACAATAGCCCTCCAGAGCCGCAAGGGGAGGGTGGATCCAGCTGCAGCAGTTGGTCCTGCCAATGCCCGAGAGGGGGTCCCAGGGCAGGCAGGAGGGGTGTCCTGCCTGCACTGGGGATGCCCAGGGCTCTTCATGTTGGATCAACTGTTGGTGACACACTGGAGTGGTCCTGGTCCCCCCAACATCCACACATGCATCATGCCCAGAGTGAGCTGCGCACACTCCTGGGGATGCTCTGGTGGGTTATGTCCAGTGAAAAGAGCCGGGGGCTGCTGGATGGGGAAACCCTTTGGGGAGCTCCCCTTCCCAAGGGTAGTGCAGGGCGTCCCTGTCAGCCAGTGAGGGCAGGACACTTCGGGGGTCCCTGGGGCTCCCCGCTCCTCCCAGCATGGAGCGACCTTAAAGCTTGTCTGTGCTTGGCGGCAGCCCTGGTGCTGGCAGCAACTCGAGCCCAGCACAAGCATCCCTCTGAAGAGAAGTGCAGGGAAAGGAGAAAATATTTAGAGAGGCAGGAGAAAGGGGAAAGCAGGCGCTGTGGGAAGGAGCCATGGAGCAGGCTGAAAGCGCGCTCTCAGCGGGCTTTTGTTCCCCCTGGACGTGCCCAGTGGTGCTGCCAGCATGGAGGGGCTGTGCCGGCGCCGGTGGCTCCCAGTGTGGTGCGGCCAGGCGAGCCCAGTGCTCCGGCAGCCTGCCCGGCACCTCAGCCCAGCAATGCGCCTGTTAGCAGGATGTGGCCCCTGCAGAGCTTTCGGCAGGGAGCTCCATCGCCCCGGCTGGGCTCGGCTCCTCGCTGCAAGCTGCGGGGTGGGCAGTGCGGCGGGATCAACAATGCGCTCGCTAAAATAATTGCTTCTGACAGATCCATTTCTTCCGCAAGGTTCAGGCTTAATTTTATAATGGTATCGGTAACTATGGCAACGTGTAAAAATAACGTATCCCTGAGCCTGGCAAATTCTCCATAAACAGCTCCTGTCTCCAGCAGCTGAGGGAAGCCCCGGCCAGGCGGGCGGCAGCAGCCCCCTGCCCACAGCACTGCCATGGCCGGCTGCCTGCGCCTGGGTTAGTGTTTGGGTTAGGATTCACGCGATGACTAATTAGCAGTGTTAACTGCTTATGCCTTGGGATGATGATTTCGTTTGCTAATCCTTCAGGCTAGGCAGAGCTCACAGCAGCTAATTGGGTAGATATCATTAATGCTGCCGGTCAGGAGCTGCTGTTAAAGGGCTGCAGTGCAACGAAGGCTGGAGCATCCCTTGTGCATGGCGCAGGGCAGATGCTTTGCCGCTGGCTCTCGGGGTTCCCTCCTGGCACCCAAGACCCATCACAGAGCTGGCAGCCGCTGGGGGCCATGCACAGTTCAGACCCTGCAGTGTCACTGGGCCAACAGCCCCATTCACGCCTAGAGCCTCGTCCCAGAGCTGGTGCTGCTGCATGTGTACGCACATGTGTACATGTATGCATATGCAAGTGCATGCACATGCAGAACAGGTTTCCCACATGCATGAATTCCCTCTCAGCAGCCATCAGCTGGTGCCAGCGTGTGTCTCAGCTGACATCTCTGGTCACCAGTGCTAGTAGATAATCCCAGGCAGTATTTTCGAAACCTGTTGGAAATCCTGCAGACCTTCTAAATGATCCCCCTCAATGGCTCCAGCAGTTCTCTGGCCCCTGGCCCAGCTGCCTGGCCCTGTGCCGTGCCAGCCCCGCCGGCCTCGAGGCTGACCTCTGGGGTAAGATGGCAGCATTTCACAGCTCTGATTTGCAGCCAGGCCAGACCCTTGGGACTGATGCAGTCACCAGGAGCATGGGTGGATCCTGCAGAGCCAGAATTAATCCTTGTGCTTTTTGTTGCCCTTCAGCTTTAAAAAAAAAAAAAAAAAAAAAAAAAGACAAAACAACACAAACCCCTTGCAGAAGCATTTTCCTTGAACCCCCAGTAGCAGAACCAGCATGGCCCCAGGCCCGAAGAGCTGGGAGTGCTGGGTCAAGCAGCAATGGATGTGCCTGGTCTCAACGGGGCCAAAGCAAACAGCCCATGCTCTGGCACATGGCCCCCAGGCTGCGAGGCTGCTGTGGGGACGGTGCAGGGGATGGCTACCGCAAGGACCACACAATGTCAGGGCTGGGGACAGCACTGGAAGTGCTGGGGCATGGTCAAGACAGCAGTAACCCCCCTCCAGGGCTGGATCCGGCTGTTTTGGGGGAGTACATCCCCCCCTGAATCCCAGTCAGCATGCAATTGCCATTTCCACTGCAATGCGTTAGATCTGCACTTTCACAAATAACCTCAGTAAAAGCCCTCGCCACTAGCCACACTGTTTTCTCTTGGCACCCTCGTTAATAATGCTCTGTAAAGGGTGATGTGGGGTCATACAGGGTGTCCTGCACCCCATGTGCCCTGACTCAGCCCTCCACTGGGGCATCTCCCCATCTCCAGAGGTGCGAGTGCCCGGCCGGCCAAGGTCCAACAGCACAAATCCACCCACCAAGCGTGGGCTTCAGAGTCCCACAGCTGTCCTGGTGCCACCAGCAAGAGCTTTGACAAGCAGGAAGCGATGGGCTGAGATAGTTTAACATGATAAATCCCCCCGCGTTAGCATTTTTATTTTCATCTGCAGCTGCTGCGGGACTTTATCAGGCAGCCCAGCCTGCAATGAGTTACAGCAGCCATGCCTGGGAGTATGCGAAGCATTATCTGCTATTGCAGCACTGGATGCGCTTTCATGATAACAATTTGCAATCAACAAAGAACTTTGAGAGAATGCAGAAAAAAAAAAGGCAGAAGAAAACTGAGATTATATCACTCCTTCCTCAGCCAGGCTCCTCACCCCACCATGGTCCTAGCAGTACCACCAAGGGGAGACCAAGGTCTCTCTAGAATCACTACACAGGGCTATAGGCTCAAAGGCACCCGCTGTTTTCATGTGCATCCCCACAGCTTGCACCCTGTCTTCCCGCCTGCAGCACCCTGGGAGCTCTCAGCCTCCAGACTGTCCTGCTTGGTCCCCGGCTGGCCCCAGACACAGGCATGGCACTGGCAGCCCCCAAGTTAGGAGCTGGGGGCAGCCAGAGGAGGATAGGCTGCATCTGATGTGGGGAACTGCCAGCAGCTCTGTCAGGGACCTGGCCTGTTGGGAGAGCCACAGCTGCAGGGGCTCCAGAGGGAGAAGTAAATATGTCTGGTATCCGCATGACAAGGCCGCCCATTAGCCCCCAGTACATAATTTGGCCGTGGGCCATTGCCTGTGCATTGTGGGGATCTGGGTACCGGCACTGCCACCATGTCCCCACAGGCCAGCACGGTGCAGAGCATCCCCCTCCAGAGCGGGGATGGAGGCTTCGGCTCAGCTCCCAGGAGCCCATCAATGATTAACACCCAGCTCTGAAATGTCCCCTGCACAGCTGGAGCTCCCTGGCTGCCTCTGCCTGCCCTCCCCTCCCCACCACTTTCTCCTCCACTGCACTCCTGCTCCTGGGGCTGAGCATCCCTTCATTGCCCAGCCTGGGGTGGGAAGGGTCCCAGGGCAGGCACCGCTCGGCTGCCACCATGGTATCAGAGCTGCCTGCAGCTCTGGAGCCCACAAGATCTGGGGTGAGCCGTGGCTGTGCCCCTCACCAGTGTGGATATCCCCATAGCTCCTGAGATTTGCAACCACTGGCACAAGGGGTGCAGAATTGGGGCCACGCTGTGCCCCCAAGTGAGCTGCCCTGGGTGGGAGCTGCCTCACACTCCGGTCCCCATCCCTGTGCTGTGCACGTGCTGCAGACCCAGGAGGCTGCAGTGTGGGACTGCTTGGGCTTTGATCACCTGCTGCACACACAGCTAGTGAGCAAATCCTCCTGCAGAGCAAGGGGCAGGATCCTGCCTGCTAAGAAAGGTCATCACAGCTCTCCAAGTGCTTATGGCAGCTAACTGGGCAGCAAGCGCAGGCCCTGCCAGGTCCTGTCCTTCTGAGCCACCCCCCACAGCCAGGTTTTCTCAGCCTGTCAGCAGTTTTACCCTAAAGCCCCTGTCCCTCTGTCCATTGCCGCCAGGTCAGCTGGCTGCTTCCAGGCCAGGCACAGGATATAAACCACCTTTCCTGCTCTGACACAGCCGGGAGGAATTCCCCCAGTCAGAAGCGTGTGGGGCTGCGTTAAGGAAGCCTGGCTGAGTTACTCGGTTTGCAGCACCCCGAAGGGTGCTGCTGCTGCGTGGGAGCAGCCCGGGAGCAGCCCACGAGCATTGCATGGCCCAGGGACAGGCAAGCCACGGTGCAGATATGGTTTGTGCTGCAGTCCACATGCTTCTCTTTCTGTTCGGCGGACGGTGGTGAATGCTCTAATGCTGGCTGGGTTCTGGTGCTGCTGCTGCCAAAGCCCCAGGGCGATGGTGCACGAAAGGCACTCGGAGCATCGCTCCACCCCAGCAGTGGCCAGTGCGGGGCTGGGGGCAGGCAGTGCCGGCATCCCTCCCTCATCCTCCCTGAAAGTAATTTTATGGACTCAGAGGGGACCAGCTGGTCCTAGCAGAGTGCTCAAGTGCCACTGAAATTTAGTGGGCTGCAATTAGGAACCCAGCTCCCCAAGGAAGCTGTGGTAACGGGCAGCGGGTCCAGGCAGTGCGTGTGGAGGTGGCCTCCTCAGAAACCAGTGAGCGCCCTGCTTGCCCCCTGCACCAATTGTGCCACCAGGGCTTGAGAGCTCAGACAAGGACCTGAGATGTCTCAGCTCATCCCTAAATCACACAATAAAAACTTGACTAAAGCAATTACAGACAGTTCCCATGAGTGCCCCCTCCGCCCCCCAAAGGTAAAGGGGCAAAGCCCATACACAGGCTACTTGCAGAGCAGCCTCCATAGCCCACCCCTGCTGATCTTCTGGCAATCACAGCCCTAACAAAGCACCTGTGGCTCATTACCCCCCTCCCAGGGCCTCTCCCACATGAGGGTGTAGCTGGGTGCCTCTAGCTGTAAGGTGTTTATGGCGGTGGGTACTGCAGTAGGAGTATGTGGTGAACAGACAGGTATGATACATACCTCAATTTCTTAAATCAGTGTTTGCAGGGCTGGAGTGCTCTCACTGTGAGTGCCTGCTGCTTTTACCCCTTCCCCAGGTCACTGTCTGGCTCAGTCACCCCTGCGTGCTGCTCCTTGCAAACAGGCTGCAGGTCACTTCTTTCCATCCTCATGTTAACATATTGCTTGTTATAAGTTAACATTAGATAAACTAATTTAAGCTCTTTCTGTACTGGATGTCTTGGATTAAATTGGCATGGTACCTAATGAAGCTGAAGCTCCATTTGTTGAGCTGGAAGCCCTAAATATCAGCAGTGTAATTGGTGCTACTACCTACTTTAGAAGACATTTGTGTGTTTTTCTCACAGCTAGAAGACCTGTGAGGGTGCCGACTCTGATGGGTGGTGGGGAGAGGCAAAAGGGCTGAAGGATGTGCCTACCTAGCTTGTAGACTGGAGGGGTCTTGAAATTTGGCTTTGGAGCTGGAGGACAGGCGGGGTGAGTGTGCACAGCCCTATGCATGTGTTGCTCTCTAGCTGCAGGGAGGCTGTGCTGGCTTGCGTGTACCAGAGCAGACCTTGTGTGAGTGCCGGGGCGGTGCTCAGCTCTCTGATGTGGTCACACACCTTGTTTTGTTGTGGCAAGCTATGAAAGCAGTGCCTCTTGGAGTGCTGGGAGTGGGCTGGGTTGTGTTTGGGGCTGGGGCTGGGCCAGGATATGTCCGGGTGGCTCGGGGCTTCCCCGGGGCAGTGAGTCCCTGCAACTCTGAGTGCCTCGGTGGAGGTGTGCAATGTGTTATTTAGGTTTATCATGGAGGGCTCCCACAGGTGCTGGCTGCTCGCTGGTGCTTGGGCATGGTTCTGCACCTGCAGCCCCAAACCAGCACTGCTGGATGCTGCTTTTAGGGTGTTTTCTAAGCAGATGTCCAAAGTATTGTTGTTTTTCTTTAAGCTTTCCCTGCTGGTTTGGGTTTTGAGGTTACACTAGCCCAAAAGTCCTCTGAGACAGCCACTGTGTCCTGGTGCAACGTGGCTGGTCGGTCAGGCCATAAGTAACCTTCTCACTGGGCTGTACTCTGTGGGTCTGGGGAGCGGGGATCTGGAGGGGGAAAGTCCTGGGCAGGGAAACAACTGCAGTCCAGTCACCTCCTATGTTAGTGAAACATGGTTCATGAACAGGCCCAGGTTTGGTGCTTCAGGGCAGGAACTGAGACCTCTCCTATCTCCATCACCTGTGAATCCCCTTCTGGCAGAGTGAGCCACCGCTGTCCCCGTGGGCTATCGGTACTGTGAGGGGATCAGACAGGCTAATAATCGGGATGAAAGAGGAGTCTGGGCAAAACCAGTGCTGCAAGAATTTCCACTGGGATTGTCCTGGTGAGACTGTAATTGCCTCTGTTGAATGCTGCCAGGCTCAGACAAGAGGGTCTTTTTGGGCCCCTCCCAGAGTTGGGGTGCTGCTGCCCTGGCCTGGGGTCCCTGTGCAGGGAAGGATCCCCACCTCCTCCTGGGGAGGAAGCCACTCGCACAGCTGGTCCTGCTGCCCATGCAGAGCTGCCCAGCTGCAAAATGGGGAAATGCAAAAGCGCAGTGGGCTACTGGTCCCTGCTGGGAGCAGTGACAGCTCTGGCTGGAGCCTTTGCCCCAGGAAGCGGACCGCAGCCCTGCCTGGCCCAGCCTCCCTCCAGCACCCAAACTTGTGGGGGTGGGCAAGCGAGCCTGGCCCAAGTGGGCTGGAGCATGTGCCTTCCCCAAAAGGGTGCTGGCAGTGTGATGCAAGTTCCTCACTGTGCCTCAACACTGTCAAAATCAACCTATTCTTGAAAAGCTCTCCTGGTCCCCAACACTGGCTGCTGCATGGCTCCTGGGACTGGGGAGACCTGTGCTCCAGAATCATCCCTGGGGGAGCAGTGGTTTTGAGCTGAAGCATGAAGATGCTGCGAGAGCGAGTGCAGCCCACTGCCCGCAGGCAGCACACGGAGTCTGGCAGCACTGCCTGCCCTGCCAAACGGCGCAGCAGCCTCCAGCTCACCGTGGGTGTTTGGTGCAGAAGGATGCTAATGATGGCGTTGCACCTCCCAAAATGCTGCGCTCTTGCTCTCGGGCATGTGAAGGAGTGGAGTGTTCCTCTCCCCCAGGTTCATTGCCAGCCTGCGGGGCAGGGTCTGCCCCCCTCCACTGGGGTGGATCCTTCAAACCCCCCCATGTCTGAGCAGGCCGCCGCGATGCTGAGTGGAAGGGCCGTGGGCAGGAGGTGGAGGCAGCTGAGCCTGCCCATATGCTTCCTAATGGGGAGCAATAGCAGCTCTTCCCGGGCAGCTCACGCTGCACCATCTGCTCTGCTGCGGTACCTTCTCTTGCAGAGCTTTTTTAAGCTCTAACTTTCCTTCCCAAGCGCTCTGTGGCGGCTGCTTGCGTACGGGCTGTCTCCGCTTTGTAACCGCCTCGAAACAGGTTGTCTGAACCTTCAATGCTGAGCGGGAGAACAGCCCAGACAGGCTGAAGTCAGCCAGGCCTCCAGGATCTGTGCTTCCATTTAAAAATAACTAGGAGAGAGACTGCAAATGGCTGCAGCATGTCCCACCAGTGCCTTTCCCCCTTGCTGGGTGCCTGCTCCCAGACTTGGGCTGGGTGGGATGCACTGCCCATGGCAGTGTAGCTGCAAGGTTTCCACAAACCACTGCGAATCCCACGTCCCATCCCTGTGCAATGCAATTATTTTCACGCCATGCTGCACATGCAAAAGGCCAAAGGCCAAACCCAATGGCTCCTCTGGGTCTCTGCTGCTTGTTCACACGCTTGCCAGCTGTATGAAGGGGAAGTAAAAACAATGGATGCACTGGGCTCCCCAGGAGCAGTGCTGGCCACAAATTATTTTTATGGTAGGAATAGCAGTGGCTGCAGTACTTGAGTGCAGCCTCCAGCTGCCATGGGGGGCTCCCCAAGGGAGGTGCACTGCAGATGCCTGGGGAGGCCGGTCCCGGCTCCCAGCAGCAAAGTGAGCTAAATTAAGGCTGGATAAAACACATGGGTGTAGCTGGGACCGAGGGGGAGGCTGGCGGGGATGGGAATGCGTGCAGGCTGACGCCGCGCACAGATTGATGGTGCCAAGTCACTTCAGATATCTTTGCTGTTTGTTTGTGCGAAGCTCTAAATAAAGCCAATAGCCCCAGCGGCTGCCTGGGGAGGGAGGAGGGAGCCGGCAGCCGGTCCCCCGGCATGGCACCCAATGCCGCCCTCGGGCCGGCCCAGTGTGGGAGAGCAGTTGGGCATGATCTGTGGTGTGGGTGGGTGCTACCTGGGTGTGCTGGGGCTGGAAGCCCCTGCTCAGCAGCGTGTATACCCCATCCCACGGCAGGTGGAGGGGAAAGCAGGTGGTTTTGGAACCCACAGGCAGTGTGGAGTATGTATCCTTGTGCCTCCCCTGGGAGGAACTTTGTGTTGGGGAGAAGCAGGGCTGTGCGGGGGCGCTCATCCCATGGATGATCGCATCCAGATGCCCTCTTCCGTACTCTCCCTCAGCCCCATCTCCCATTGCAGCTACATCATCCTCAGGCTCTCACCTCCCTCTGCCATGGGCTCCTAAGCCTGTCCTGCTGTGGGGACATCATGGGGGTGTCTCCAAGACCCCCTGCAGAGAGGGGTGCAGGTATGTCCTCTCCCTCCCCATCTACCCTCCAACTGTCTGCTGCACCAGTCCCCTCTTTGCTCTGTCTGACCCCCGTGGGCTGAGCTGCCTTGTCCACATGGCACTTCCAAAATGCTGCTTGTGCCTCTGCCGCGGGCTGTCACAGCTCAGCTGCTGGCCCTGCGCAGTCCCTCGGATGGCACAAAATGCCCTTGCATGTTCAGGAGCCCCAAGGCTGTGTGTGTCCCTCAGCACTCCGGTGCTTCCCCCCACCCCGGGTTCCAGCACAGGGGTGCTGGGCTGCGTGCTGCGGCCGTCCGGAAGCGCTTGGCAGTTTTGGTCTTGGCACAGGAAGCCTGCGGCAAGTGGGGTGACCCCAGCCCCCCTCTGTGCAGCACTGGGGCCACTGAACCATCTTTCCTCTGCCCCAGCTGCTTCCTCCGCCCTGGCCCTGTGTCCTGCCTGCTGTGGGTGCTCCCTGCTCGCCCCGGGGAGCCGGGCACGGCTGCGACCCCCGGCGCTCCTCGCAGCCCTGCCCGGGGGTCCCCCTCAGCCCACCTTAAGGCAGCGGCACACCGGGGTGACCTTACAAAAGCAACTTTGCTCCGGGCCGGGCGGTGCTGCCTCTGCCCCCGCCGCCGGGAAAGGGGCCTTAAACCGGGGCTGGGGGGGTGTCTCCGAGCCGGGGCCGGCCCCATCCCGTCCCGGTGCCAAGGCAACGGAGGCGGCGCGGCGGCGGGGAGGCAGGCGCGGCGCGGTACCGGGGCATGCGCCCGCCCGGGGCCCCGGCAGCGCCCGGCG
>VZTV01005601.1:21419-49559 GCA_013400875.1 Anhinga rufa | reverse complement strand
CATTCTGTGATTCTGTGACAAGATGGGAGCTGAGACTGCCTATTCCTAGCCAGTGTGGGTCTGTCTGGAGAGGAAGGTGGCTGCTGAATCCTCACTTCTCAACAAGAGCAAAATCTTTGTGTCTCAAGAGACAAACCAAGTGAAGAGCATCTAGACAGCGCTCTGCCAGTGACAGAGCTATGAATAGACTCAGAAGCACCCACAGCCACCCATGAGGTGAGAAACTGCCACTTTCTTGCTCCGCATTACCCATGTCACCATCTCCCCACCCCTTTGTCTTGTGTAGCTACTGACAGCTGTCCTCAAGGAGTCAGAAAAGAGCCAGAAATTGGGACTGAAATCTTGCTCCCCATCCCTCTGATCACACACACCAAACAGATGCCACCATGGCCTAGATTACAAAGGAAGCAGGGTACCCAAGTGCAGCATCACCATCTGAGGACTTGGAAGCAAGGATGATCCTGCAGGCAGGACTTTTGCTCTGGATATGCTACTAAAGCTTCTCAAGAAGTGTCAGAATACTTTCAAAATTTCTTATCTTCAAAACTGCCCTGACAGCCTCCTCGGTAAGGTTTTCATCCACATCATGGGCATGGGCCCTTGGAGGATCTTCACCCTCTGCCTGGTATGTTATCAGGGCTTCGTCTGAGCTCCAGGGAAAGCCATGGGGGATTGCACACACACGCTTAAGCTTCTTCTCCACTTCCTCCAGCCTACCTTGTTTTCCCCAGACTGCAGTCTGCTCTATCTACTGCAGACCTACTGCAGACCATCCTGCTTAGCAAAGTACCCAGGCAGTTCTTGCTAGTGCACAGCCAGACACAGGGATAGCCAGTGGCCATGCCCCCACCATCCCACACCACACACAGAGATCACAGTGCTGGAGGAGACCAAAGGTCCTGCTACTACAGGTAATCTGGCTAGGCAGGCAGGAAGAGGGATTCACTCTCTGTTGAAGACTTCATCTGGCTCCAAGAAGGATAAGCTTAAATCCTCTATTGTATTTCCCCTCCCTCCCCTCCATCTTCTAGTCCAGAAGATGTAATGTGACATGTGGCAGAGACCAAAAGGCAATGTTTAGGAACAGGTCCAGGAAAAATGTGCCACTTGGGGCAGGGAGGGGACAAGTGTGACTGAAGTGTCAGAGGAATGAGAGAGAAGGTAACCTGCAGTCTACAAACATCCCTCCTTGCAGACCCTTGCTCTTCAGACTTTCACCCTAAACCAACTGTGTGGAGAAGACATGTCTCCCATCCCAGAGGCTGGAGGAACCAGCCAAGGTGGATGTCCCAGCAGGAGGTTGCAAGTTTACAGGCAACCAGTCCTGTGCCAGTGTCACCCAGCCCAAGCCTGGATCCTGGCTTCAAGACCCAACTCAGACCCTACCACAGCAACCCTGCCAAGGCTGCCTGGCTCCAACACTCTGCACCTGCCCTGGCACAGCCTACCTGCACCATGGAACTCCCAGCAAAGGGCAGATCCTGCTAGGCTCTCCCAAACCCTGCCTTGCACCAACTGATTTACTGACCACCATCTCTGCTTGAGCCTTTCCCCCATGGACCACCAGCCTGGGGAGTTTCTCTTAGGAGATCACCTGCAGGGCTAGGCTAAGAAAGGCACCAGAGAGAGCCCCATAATGGGGCAAGCAAGCCTTCACCCTCAGGACCCCCAGGCTGGTGGGTCAGGGAGAGAAGGGGTGTTGGGAAGGCATCCCAGGGTTTTCTCTCCATCCCTCCAAGGAAGATGGCTTTACCTCCAGCTCATCCATTGCCCTGAGCTGCTGTCATGGCAGCACACACTCAGATTCAGGGAGGAATGGGTACTTCTGCTTATTCAACCAAGGAGGAAGCAGCACCCTGGTATTTTGAACAGGGAAGGAGGAGGGGAGCAAGCAAGACAGTCAGCAATGGAGGTTACAGAGAGGCTGACCTGGACCTGCATGACATGTAGATCTGCAGCCTCCTGCTACTTGCAAGAGGGGTGCAACAGTCAGCCACTTCGGCTCTGCTCCTCATGGCTGGGAAACGTGTTCATGGCAATGGTGATACTGCCCCCATGCCACACTGAGACCCCACATGAAAACAGGGGAGATAGAGATCTTGATCTCCACAGGACAAAACTGGGACTGAGCACCCACCAGTCTGTATGACAGGCTGGGTGCTTAGCACCAACCTTCCTCTCCAAAGGGCAGACCACACCTCAGTGAGTCAAGAATCACTGAAACACCTCAGGAAGGTCCTCAGGTGCTCATCAGGGTCTGCAAAGAAAACACACATTGCCTAACACTACCAAAACCCCTTTGGCAGTAGGAGTAGCCACCATGCTGGTGCATGGTGGCTGTCTTCTCCAGCCCTTTCCCAGGAGCAGTCCCAGGACACAGCACATCCATCATCACCCATGCACCATGAGAACAAGCTGAGTGTAGAGCCTTTTCTCTGAAACCCCACTCATACCTTCAGAACAAGCAGGCAGTGCTTTGATTTCAGAGCTATTGAATCCAAATGATCATGAGCAAGCCATCCCCCTTCTAGGGAACAGCTGCAATGGCAGTCTGGTGACCTTCTACACCACCTCCACATCCCAGCCCCTGGAGAACAGGTGGAAATCTTGCTCACAGCAGTCCTCTGCATGCAGTGCCTCACTCCTGGGAAGGCAGCACCAGCAGCACACAAGCAGTCCTGGTTCCCTTGGGTGCAGAGGAAGCAGGAGCTGGGGGAGGTAAAGCCTCCTAAGGGAGCACTCAGAGGGACCCATGCTGGAGAGCTTGGAACTGCCTCCAAACTTTCCTGATTTTCAAGAGACTTCAGCTGAGCCCATAGGAGAGACACGATGCAGTCAGGAAGACAGAGCAAGACTGGAGCTTGCCCACTGCTTTGCACTGCTTGAGGTCTTGGCTAGACAGCTAGACCCCATCTCAGCAGTGCAGAGCAGACTATTACAGTGGCACAGCACTATGGAGAAGACCATCAGCAAGTTCAGCAGCACCAAGAACAGCTGTACCGCTGTCCCTGCCATGCCACACACCAGAACCACAGTCATCAGGAATCCCAGTGAGCCATGAGCCAACCAACCCCACAACCTCTGTTTCACACCTTTCCCCCGGCACTGCATGCACCACAATAGAACTTCTGGCCAGGGTGGCCTGCTGTGCTGCAAGACTTGGAAGCTTCAGGCTTCATGCCAGACCCTGGGCTCAAAGCCAGGCCCACTCTGCAATCCCAAAATCCGGTGGTCCAAACTCATATGAACCCTGCTTGCAGCCTGCTGACCTAACTTACCTCTGGAGAAGGGGCAAAGCCAGATGATTCAGTGTCCTAGGGCGCACCAAGCACTGCATTGCAGCCGGTCGAGGGAGGGGATTGTCCCGCTCTGCTCTGCACTGGTACAGCCTCACCTCAAGTACTGTGTGCAGTTTTGGGCACCACAGGATATTAAGGATATAAAGCTACTAGAGAGTGTCCAGAGGAGGGCCACGAAGTTGGGGAAGGGTTTAGAGGGGAAACCATATGAAGGGCGGCTAAGGTCACTTGGTTTGTTCAGCCTGGAGAAGAGGAGACTGAGGGCAGACCTCATCGCAGTCTACAGCTTCCTCACAAGGGGAGGAGGAGGGGCAGGCACTGATCTCTTCTCTCTGGTGACCAATGACAGGACCCAAAGGAATGGCAAGAAGATGTGCTGGTGGAGGTTTAGGTTGGATATTAGGAAAAGGTTCTCCACCCAGAGGGTGGTAGAGCACTGGAACAGGCTCCCCAGGGAGGTAGTCACGGGCCAAGCCAGACAATATTCAAGAAGCACTTGGACAATGCCCTCAGAGATACAGTGTGAATCTGGGGTTGTCCTGTGCAGGGACAGTTGGACTCGATGATCCTTGTGGGTCCCTTCCAACTCAGGACATTCTATGATTCTATGATCTCCTGTGCTGCAGTCTCCAGCCTCGCTGATCACAGCCTAAGGAGAAGAGGTTATTTTGAGGCTTGCTCACAATCACCAAAATGGCGTCTTCATGAACATCTTAAGAAAAACAAAAAGTAGGCAGCCAGGAGGCAGGAGTTATCGCCATTGTGTCCTGGCAAGCTCTTTCCATTTCCCCTAGCTGTGAAATGGGTACTTATATTTCCCAGAGGCTGACAAGAGAGCTTTTTCTGGGTATTATCCAGCAATTATTATTTCATTCCTAGAAGTGGTGCTTAGAGAGAATGAGGGAAACCCAGTATGACACAATGTATTTATGGTTGATTAAGCCGAGAATCCCAGCCCTTTTCCCTCAGCTCTGGTAGAAGCAGGTGAGGTCTGAAGATGCACCCTTTGGTAGCAGCAGATTTACAGAAAACATCAGCCACAGAACTCAGGGGGCTTCCCTGGTTCGGTGGCACTGGAAAGCAGGGCTTCCTGGTGAGGCACACATATTCTTCTCCAATCTGGCCTCTCTGCTGGTCAATATATTTGCTCCATATTTGATGGCTCAACCCACAACACACAGCTGAGAAAGCTTCTGTTGTATAGGGGACTATTTTTTGCAATGGGAGAGATTTAAAAGAAGGAAATAATTGATAATATATGGACAAAGCAGTTTAATGTATCATGGTGCATGGGCAAGTCTCTACAGGGCACTGAGCAGACCCTTACAGTGGGCACCCTCCTGGATGCCAACCCTGAGGAGCAGTCTTTGGCAGCCCTCCGCTCCCCATCTCCAGGAGAGCCTTGTGGGGGAAAGGTACATATCAAAACCACCTGTAAAATGGGCAGCAGCCAAAGCTGTATCTGCTGTGCCCGAGTCCACACTGCTGGTAATTTAGGCAGCTCACAAGTGCAGCTGTGCCATTGTGTGCTTCTCTCCAACATCTGCCTGTCCTGCCCACTGAAAAAAATCATGGAGCTGCTGCTAATTTCATTAGCAGGCCTGTCAAGTGGTTCATATATCTATGGTTTCCTGGCTTACCACAGTAAGGAAACAAGTGGGATCTGCTCTGAATTCACAAAGCCCTACTCTGGGGTAATTTGTCTGAAAGCTTAAAGTTTCCCAAGTGGATTATTATCTCAGATTAAAACTGGGGGAAGGAGTGGTTTTTTGCTCCCCCCTTTTTTTTTTTTCCTGGAATAAACCAGAATATCCCCTAAACTGCCAGCAGCTCCCAAGCCCGGGGGCAGGAGTTGCCCTGTCCTGGAGACAGGCAGGCCTAAGCAGGGGCATAGGCACCCACTGCATCCCCCAGCCACCCCTGCTCCACGGCAGCAGAGAAGCAAAGCCCACAGGGAGGGCCTCTCAAGGAAGGAGCGTTGATTAGGTGCATGGGGCTGGCAGAAGGGAACTGAGAAGCGCAGGGGTGATGGAAGAGGTTCCAACTCACCATCCAAGGAGCTGCAGCTCCATCGGGAAACACTCGAATGTTGCGTTGCCAAACGCTCGGCTCCCCGCAGCTGAAACGAGTGGCTGCAAACCCACAGCCCCCACGGAGGGTCCCGGCTGCCAAGGCCGCCTCCAGGCCCCCGCAGCCCCGCGGCTGCCGGGCGCGGCGGTTCCGTGGTTCACAGCACCCTCTCCCGGTTCCCTGCCCGCAACCGCAGGGCGGCCGCGGCGGAGGTGGTGCCCGCCTGCCTCTGATCCCCCGCAGAGCCGGAGGGGCGATGCTCTGCCCGCCGCAGGCGAAGAACGAGCGGCAAATTCAGGAGCGATAAATCACAGGAAAGGGGAAAGCTAGGAGCCAGGGCTCTTGGTGTTTTGGTGTTGGAAGAAAAAGCAGAACAGAAACCACTTCATCTTCAACGAAAATCATCTTAGTGATTAAAAAAAAGCAACCAACCAAACAAACAAAAAAAACACAACCTACCATTCAATTTAGAGATGACAAAAAATTTTTGGTCTTACTGCAAATTCTAATTTTGGTAATTTAACCTTCCCTCCCCACCAGTCCCAAAAAGCAAGGCCATTATTTTTAAATGGAAAATTCTCATACAAAATGAAGAGAGGCAGTCTTACATTGGAGGGAAAAGAAAGGACAAAGCAAATACCCGCAGATTTCCACCACGAACCTTTCTGGATTGATATCTCCCCATGTATCATCCCATTATTTTAGCCAAATTATTGGCTGAATTTGACCCAGAACATTAATTCCTCCAAAATCCCCTTCTCCACCGAATGTTTTCCTCCTCAGAAACCAGGCCCAGCACACCCCACAGACCCAGTGGGCAGGAGCAGGAGGTCCCAGATGCCTACACATGGGCCAGGGCAAGATACGCGACAGAAGCAAGAAGTGAGTTTGCATCCCCCAGTCCCAGCACCTGCACAGTACCCTTAGCATGGGTGGCATTACTGCTTGTGCTGAGGTTGCTGTTGCTTGCAGAGTTTTGGTGGCCTTTCCTGCACTGTGCCACTCACCAACAAGCTGCTTGCACCTTGGAGCCCACAGAGCTGCAGCCCAGCCTGGCAGAGCTTTGCTGGCACATGCAATGGTGCCACATTTTCACAGGAAGTTGTGGTGCTCAGGGTATCGAGCTACCCATGCCAGGTGCCATTTGACAGCACCAAACATAGCAGAAGGGAAGACAGAGGTAGGCAGGAGGACAGCGGCTGCCTGCCCTTCCAGCTAGATGTCCAGCCTCAGTGCGGGTGGTGGAGGTGACCTAGGCAGTGACACAGACAAGTCTCTCCATTTGAAGGCATAAGAGGCACAGATTGGGCTGTCTTCATTCAGTTTTGATATCTTGTCAGTAAGGAGTCTTTTGGTGCAGACTGGGTGTCCACAGACACTCCATGGAGACTATTGACCCAAAGTGAGCTGTAAAGGCTGAACCCAAAATGCATTTGTAAATATCTGGCTTGTGTTTTGGTCTTTCTTGTTAGGGTGATTTTGTTATCTGCAAGGAATGCGGCATCTTCCAAAGCCTGTCTCCTCCTTGGTCTCTATGTTGATGGGCAGGTGGCACATAGCAGGCTCTGTCTGCTGTGACTCTGCGTCTCCTCAACATACATGGTAGGTCAGGACATCCAGGTAGTCCTCCCTGCAAAGTTCACGTCCCACCTTCTATTAAGGCAAATAGGAGGAAGGATGTGTGATGGGCAACTTTGGCAAAAGCTGGAACGAAATGTTAGCAGTGGCATTAGCCATTCTCCTCTTTTTAGTGATCCAAGTCTAAGGTCTCAGAATCAAGGCAACAAGAAAAGAGACAGGCCAGAGGAGGAGCTAGGACAATCACCTGATTTGGAGCCATCTCAGGAGCTGCCATCAAGGCAGTGGCAGCAGCAGTGATAAGGACCTGAGAGAAGTCCCAGCAAGGTAGCCACAGGATCTGCCATGTGAAATAGAAAACATTGTCTCAGCACAAGGCCAGACATCATCTAGCTGACAGCTGCATCCCGTCATTGCATTCCACCAGGTAAATCTTTCTCCTCATCCTCAGGCAGACTGTCTGAGCTATCACAGAAGTCATCCTCCAGACCCTGCTGCATCATCTTGGACTCCAGAACAGTGATGCGCTGCTTGAGCTTCATCTGGGCATCATTGTACTCTGTCAGAAGCCGGCCAAAGCGGGTGTGCAGTGTGTCCAGGTTCAAGGCCAGCCTGTCCAGCTTCTCCTCCACACTCTTCCCTTCCGTGCTTGCCTCTGCAGTTGACTCATCCAGCAGCCCTTCCTTGACCAGGATCTCCCGGCCACGCTCCTCCAAGACCTTTTTGGCATCAGGATACTCTGTGACTGCTTCCATAAGATCTTCCTTTGACAAGCAGAAGAGATCAGAGTAGCCCAAGCTACGGATGTTGGCTGTGCGCCTGTTGCCCATTTTGCTCCCTTTAATGTTGAGGATGCTGATCTCACCAAAGCAGCCTCCTGCAGTGAGCAAAGCATACTGTGTTGTTCCATCATCTGCTACCACGGCCAGCTTCCCCTCCTTGATGATGTACATCTCCTTCCCAATATCTCCTTTCCGGCAAATATAATCCCCTGGGCTGAACACCTGAGGGCGAAGCTTCAACATCAGCTCCACCAGTAGACCTGCCTCACAGTCCTGGAAAATCCTCACCTTCTTCAGTGTCTCCAGGTGAACATTAATGGCAATCTCTGCCTTTAACTTATCAGGGAGATTCTTGAGCACTTCCCGGTCATCTACTGCCTTCTTGTTGGTCCACAGGTAGTCAAACCACTTGATAACTTTGGTTTCCATATCTTTGCTCACCTTGCGGAACTGCATGTAGTGTTTGATGGCATCAATTTTTGCCTGGAACTCTGCCCTGGTGGCATTCATGTTGGATATCATGGATCCCACATTCCCCACAATGGTGGCAAAGATGAGGACACCAATAAGGAAATCAAAGATCACAAAGAGGTACTCTTCATCACGCACAGGCAGAGGGGTCTCTCCAATGGTAGTCAAAGTCAATGTAGACCAGTAGAGACAGTAGACATACTCCCGGATCAGATACCCATATTCAGGGTCTGTGACGTTGGGATAAACCCAGGTGTCCTCTCCAAAGCCTATGGCCTTTGAGATGGCATAATAAATGCATGCATTCCAGTGGATGATGACCAAGATGTAAAGAACCAAATTGCTGATGCGGAAGATGTTGCGGTGGCTGGTTCTGGTCTCAGTCCTATCAAAGAACTCAAACATGCGGGAGAAGTGCAGCAGCCTGTTGAAACGCAATTCAGGGCAGTGCAATCCCACAGCAAAGTATACTAGGTCTGTGGGCAGGATGGAGAGAACATCCAGCTTGAACTGTAAGGTGTGGATGTAGTTAGCCTGTAACTTCTTCGGGTCCTTAACCAGGAGGCCCTGTTCCAAGAAACCTAACAGAGAAGCAAATTATCAAATTATCTTGGCTTATGTTCAACTCCTCTGAAGGCTTTGTAAGCACTTCTGAGAAACATTTTATGGTATGCCACACACGTGTATGCATATATACACAGGGTCATCCAAATATTACAGGTCCACCTGATCTACTCAGTTTACAAGCTTTTGTTATCACTCAAGCCCTTCATCTGGCAAAAGCCACCTAAAGATATTACTTAGGGATTTACTCTGTTGCCACAAAGAAATGGGGACACAAAGGTTTCCATCCTCCAGATCATTAATTATTGCAGGTCTGATAGAAAATGTACAGCCACCTGCCACGTTCCGAGAACATAAAATTCTACCATTTTTCCATGTAGATAATTCATTAGCTGAACTGATGCAAAATCAGAGATACAGACCTTCAACTATGCTCAAATACTAATAGTAATGCAGGTAATTTTGTACAGTTATTCAAAGGTGAAGTTGAAAGCTGGGATGATTAATCTTTCATTCTGAAACTTACTCCATTTCTCAGATCTTTTAATGAGATTCTTTCTCTGGAGACTGCTTCGTACTAGCGAGTGCCAAGGTAGACAAAACCCTCCTTCTAATGGAGCTGTAGATAAGGCCTCTCTCCCTTGCAGCCCATCTCCACTTTTAGGGGATTAATGCAAAACACTAACAAGCCAGGATGCTGCTTCTGCTTACCTGTACGCAGGCAGATCACTATGTCCCCAATGTAGATAGAGTCCGAGACATAGTCTAACACCAGCCAGAGGGCAACATAGGTCTTTTGCAGGTCACTGAAGCAAGCCCTGGAGGAAGGTGGTGAGACTGACCAATCTCCTTCTCATCGCCAACTGTTACAGCTGAATATAGGCTGAGTCTGAGGCTCCTAACTCTGCAACAGAGCTTGGCCACTTGCCCCTCTTCTCCTAGAAATTAAAACCCCCTTCTCTGAAAAATCTGCCCTCCCTTGACCTAGGTGAAGCAATGTCTTGAAACCACCTCCAATGCACCTTGCAGTTTTACCCCAAAATCATGGTCCTTTCCAACCAGGCCAGAGGATGGATGCTCTGTCTTTGCACTGCAGAAGTGCAAAGTGATAGCAGGGGTCCTTTTCCTTTAGGTTCCCACCAGCCCCGACCCCACTGGATTCAGTTGTCTGATGCTGGCTGAGCCACAACAACCAGGTGAGCAGAAGGATTAGTGGAGACAGGGACCCTACAACCTCCCAGCTCACCTGGCTATGAGAAAGCACCAGTTATAGAGAACAGGAACTGCAATGACAGCCAGCCAATGGTAATACCAGTTCCCTGCAGGGTCCACCACAAAGATCTGCCATTTCTTCCTGGAAGCAGAGAGAAGCCAGAGCTGGCAATGTATGAATAAAGGCTAAACATAGAAAATAGGGTTGGAAGGAACCATTCGAATCACATCATTCATCCCTTGCACTAGACTGGCTCAAACATAGCTGCAGCTTGAGTCCCAGTCTGTAAGCTAAAACCAGTCTCAGCAGTGCTGAGCAAAAATGTCCAGCACTCTTTAAGCTCCTTTATCCCCAAAACTGGGCTCAGTAATGTACCAGAAGAGGAAACTGTAGGACAGTAAGGCAAAGCAGGTGGCCTACATGCACACAGCAACGCAGTGGCAGAGCCAGAAACAGATGTATGGAAGGGGGTGATCAGAAAACTTCTTGTCATGTCTTGTTACATGACATTATCTCTCCCAGATGAGGTATGGATTGGTGCCAGACAGATCTTAAGAGAAGATTAATTAGAGCAGGAAGGAAAGTGTGCTGCAGGTCAGTGGGAACAGCAGAAGGGTATGCCAAAGTCCCAGAGCAGTGACCTGGGGGGCAGCTGGCATTGCAAGGCTGCCATCACCATGCTGCTTGCAGCTGCCTGCCTGCAGTTTGCTCAGTCCTGGGTCCAGCCTCTGAACTGCTCCCAGGTGTTTGATCCTGGCCATCCTGGGATTCTGAGATAAGATGTATGTGCTCCAGTTGCCTGATCTCACTGGAGAAGCCAGGAAAGAGAAACGCTGTGGCTGGCTGATAGACCTAGCTGCTGCAGCCTGGTAGGGCAAAACTCCCTCTATGCCTCCTTCCTTCCCTCCCTTACAGCTTTTGAACATGCAAAACTCCCTTCAGTAATAGGAAGAAGCCCAACCCACTTGCCAACAGATTCCCCATGCCCACCCCATTGCTTCTGACAGCTTCAAAAGCAAAACCTCTGCCTTCCCCAGGAGCACAGGCAGCAGCAGCACCCATGGTGCCCAGAGCACAGAGACCAGCACTCAGAGCAAAGCCAGTGGTGGTCCTTCACATTTGCTCTGGGTACAGCCACAGACAAGCAGGTGGTCCAGCCTCCCCATTGAAAGCACTTAACTTTTGCTGAGAAAGTACGACTTGAATTTTCTTTTGAGAAAAGGACTCTGCTCCCTGGGACATACAGCGCAGGAAGCACTGATTCACCTGCAGCCAGCCACTGTTGTAACGCCCACAAGCACTAATAACCTCAATAACATTGTTAATTAATGGTAATTTCATCTTTAGATCACCAGTGCTGCCCACAGCAGGTGGCCAGAGTCATTGACATTACGCTGACAGTGGGGCCAGAGCTAGAAAACCAGGCCTCTAGGTTAACCCAGGAAGAGGGAATAATCATCTGCCTCTTCCCAAAGGCTTTGCACCCAAGCTTGCAACCATGGAGGCTCCCACAGCTGTGAACAGCAGCTGACATTTGAAATTACCCTACTTTGGGCTCTTCTTACCTATGGAGCTGAGGACCTAGAAAACAGCAGAAGTTACCACTGTCTCCCCAGGAGCCCACCAGCACCCAAGCAGCCCCTTCACAGCACACTTCAGCTCCCTCTGATAATTAACAAGCTCCCCTTAACCTTGCAGGGTAGAATGTTTTTTTCCATTACTAGAAAGACCTAGATACAAAGCTCAGATATTTTTCTCCTAGAGAAAACAATTTTTTGGTGCTTTAATTACCATGTATAATGGTAAGGTCCAGAATAGTCTGTGAGCTTTGCTCTTTAATTAGACAGCAGAAGAAAAGCCAGGTTATTGCTTTTCACCGGGAGCGTGAGCTGAGGAGATGAAAGGGTTGGATTTGAAAGAGCCTTTTCAGAAAGCTGCCATCACAGTGTCTGCTCTTGCTGGGAGGGCATGTCCAGCAAATGCACTCCCTTCATCTCACAGATGATGAATGAGACCAGCAAATCCCACATGTCTGTGATTGCTGTGGTCTACTGGGTGAAGACCCTGCATCTCTTGGCTTGTCCCCAGCTCCTCATATGTGCAAGCTGAAGGTGCATCAGACCCAGGGCTGGCTCCAAATGCCAACCCTTGGGTTAAACTGCTCTGAAAATGGGGAGGTCTGCTAGCTCTCATGAGCCATGCAATGTGTGTTTCCTACCAGGGCATGGACCAGGGGAGAGAAGACCCCATGGGTGAGGGACAGTCCAGGTCTTTTCCACAGGAACAGACTACCAGGCCTTGTGTGCCTGCACAACAGCCCAGCAAAGACAGGCTGGCTGCCAGGACAGGTGCTGGAGAGGGCAGAGAGGACCCTTTCACCACTGTGTCCTACCTCACCCTTTCTCATCCCCATCAACCTCCATTAGCCATCACTGCTGGGAGCCCCCAAGCACTGTGCACAGCTGATCTCCAGCCAAGTATGGCTAGAGCCACAGGGAAGGGACCCTACTTTTTGTTTTCCTCCTCGGTCTCCTTGTCCTCTAAATCATTGCCAGCGCCTGCAGCCACTGTCTGGAGCTCGGGGCCCTGGAAGCGCTCGAGGAAGGGGTCTGGCCTTTGCTGCTCCTCATGCAAGCTCTTGCTGGCCCAGTCCCTCAGCACCAGCACCAGCCGAACTATCCTGGAGAGGGGAGAGAGGCAGAGTCAGGAGGTGTCTGTGGAGCAAGGAGAAAGCAAAAGCTTGAGAGCAAGCAGGGGGGCTACAGCTGTGAAGAAAACTCTCACAGCTCCCTCTCAAGCCCAAACATTTCCTTTTCCCCCCTTGTAGTGATGGTATGGGACCAAGAATATATGGGCAAGAGAGCCTACCCTGGCAGAATCCCACAGCTCCTTCCCTAATCCTGCTGCCATTCCCACAGGGACGTGAAGAATGTGTGGGTGACTGGGGCAGAGTCAGGCTGCCTAAAAGGGAAGGGAGCCCCTGAGCCCTCCCGGGGCCCCAGAGGTCATGGCACTGTTCCATCCCACAGCCCGCTCCATGAGCACCAGGGGACACAGAGAAGCATTCACAGACACTGGTCCCTGCAACACTTGAATGCCATACAGCAGGAAGGGGATCCTGATGCCATGCAAGTCCCCAGTGTCAAAGCCAGGTGCAAAAGGCTCAGGCTCACTTCGGGCTGGCAGCACACACAGGTACCTCGCCAAGGCTTGCCTGCCTTGGAAAGTGGAGGCAGATGGCTGCTCCCCCGCATCCAAGGAAGCCCCTCTCTGAAGCTCTGAGGAGGTGCCATCCTGGGTTGAGAAGGTCCTGCAGTGGGGAAAGGGGGGTGAGTCACAGCCACACTGTGCCATCATGGCATCTGTCTGCAGCCAGACAAAATGGAGGAAGCAGGCAGCTGATGTTTGGCATTGCAGCCCTGCCCACGCCAGGTCTTGGCAGACATACCAAGCTGGCCCTCCCCTCCCCTGCCCCACCACTACCTCCCTCAACCAAACCAGGGACCAGCCTGACCTCCGGGTGCTGAGCCCCATCCCCTCTGTGTTACCCTCCACTTGGGCTTGGGTGGATGGGCAGGGGTGACAGTTGGCTGGTGAGTTGTGCAGACCATTACTCTTGGCCATCGTCCTCCATGTGAGGAGACCACAGGCACACACCCTGCCCCAGAGACCTGCAAAGGGCAGAGAACAGCCACAAGAAGAGCCATGTAGGACACATCACATAGTTTGAGCACAGAGATAAGGCACAACACAGGAAGAGAGAGGGTCAAACCCTATGGGATGTGCCCACCCCATGTTTTCCACCACCAGCCATCACTGATGCTGCAGTTAAGAGTCCTGCAGAGCATTTTGCCCTCCCCAAGTGATCCCACATGTGCCTGTGGCCCATGAAAGATGCTCTCCTCATTGTTCAGGCTCCTTAGCCATTGCTGGGACAACAGCATCCCCAGCAAGCCATGCCATAACAAGCCCACAGCTCTCAGCACCACCACCTGCCCAAGGACAAGAAAATAGACTCATAAGGGATGTAAGCACAAGGCCAGCCCTGGCGGGAGATGCTGCCATCACCAGCAGCACCAGGTGGACTTTGCGTGTACAAGGGTGGTTGCACTGGAGCAACCGCCCTCCTTCCCCAGGGCACTACAACCTGGTGTTCTGCCCAGTGAACCCCACCTCTCGTCACCACAGAAACCTCCCCTGCGTTGGAAATTAAGGTTTGCTATTTAAGAAGAGCCTTGATGAGGTTCCTGCTGGCAGGAGCTACCATCTGGTTTCAGAGGGCAGCAGAGAAGGCCCTACATTAATACACAGAGGCTGCTTTGGAGCTGTTAAGTGTGGGGTTTCACAGGGGTTTGTTTATCTAAAAGGCAAAAGATGCCCATGGGACTTGCCCAGCCCCAGCATCACATGCAGCCTTCACTGTTCTGCTACACCCTAGTATAGACTACACCGTGCAAAAGCACCTCACAGAAATACAGACTTGCACATGCATGGACACAAAGGCACACAGGCATTGCCCAGCCCTACCTAGACCACGTATTCCCACCCTGGTCACCCTGCCTGCTCCCTGCAATGCACAGTACCCCCTCCATATCAGCAATGCATGGATGAGGCAGGTTCCTGGAGACAACACGTTCATGCTCTCACATGGTGTAGCCCACAGCCAAGGCTCTGCTTGGGGGAAAGCAATGCCTTGTACACCTCTACCAACATGCACAAAGACTATATCCAGACTGCACACACAGGGACAGTCATGCATGCCCAGGCAAGCCACCTCCCTGAGGCAGTGGAGTCACTGCCGAGGAGCTGCCACTGTCCACTTACGAGCCTCGTGTCCCTCGAAGCCTTCAACACTTGGCTGCTACTGAACACAGGCTAGCAGGGGTGGCTGGAGAGCATCCCTCCCCCAGGAGCCTCCCCAGCTGTCTCTGGAGCACTCAGGCTTTTAAAATATGTGTTGAGCTGCAAAGCAAAGCCAGCACAAGCGGAGCTGCCTGCACTCCTGCCCTTTTCCCCTGCTCAAGCAGAGAAGTGGGCAATGCAGCTGGGCAGCAGCCTGGCAGTGGCAGAGGGACCTCTGTGGTGCATGGAGAGGATAAACAAGTGCGTGTGTGTGTGTCTCATCACTACAGCACGCCCATCCCCTGAGCATCCTCAATGCCCTGAGCAGCAAGGCGCACTTCAGAGGAGTTAATAGCAGCCAGCTTTGTGTCTGGGTGGTGAAAGGGGAGGAGGGAAACATGCTGCTCAGGGATACTCCATTTCCCTATCCACACATCCCCTTCTCCCCCTGCCACCTTATATCAGTGGCTGGAGGGACCCCAGACATCTCTCAGGGCAGAGCCTGGCTGGAAATCCCAGCCATCCTGAGCAGCTCTGGGTCCAGGGACTTCTGAGTCCCCAGCAAACCTCAGGGAAGGGTCACTGCCCACCCGGGGATAGGCACAACTGGCAGACCGCCAGCTGGGCTCAGGTCCTGCTGCACAAGGGGTTACACTGGGATTACCTCCTGAGTCGCCTGCTTCTACTCCCCTCCCAGCCCTCTGCCCTAGGGAAGAACAAAGCTGGTGACTGTTTCCCTGCTTCACAGTCTGTGCCACAGCTACTGCTATAATGGAAAATTTGCAGAAGTAGCCACATTTTCACACACTCTCATCCAGTTACCTCTTCTCACACCCAGGGAGCAGGAGACCAAATGTGCTGTTCTGGAGTCCTGGCAAAGAGAGCTGCAGAGTTTGAAGATGATAACAAAATGCATCTTTCACCAATTTCTGTCCTCATATTTTGTTCACAAATCCATTTTAATCACTAGTTAGCAAAAAATTTGCATCCCCAAGGCAATGAGGAAGAGGTTAATTTTTACCCCCTTCCTCCAGCATCTTGCAGTGGCTGAGGCTCAATCAGTCCCTGCCATACACATGCAGTCCTGCACTGTGTGCAGGGCTGATCTGAAAGCACCAGCACCAGGAGTCCCCTCACTATCAAAGGTTTACCTTTTTTTTCCCTCAGAGCCTTAAATTCCACTTGTTCTGATCTCACTGAAAACCTGGACAGCAGGGAGCCCCAAGGAAGAAATGGAATTTTTGCAGCCTTGGCTGGGGCTGCTGGCAGGGTTGGATGCTGACTGGGTGAGCACCCAGCAGCAAGGGACACATCACCCTTCACCATGCCACAGACCCCAGCACTGGGGACAGCTCACAGACCAGGAACACCAGTAGCAGCACGTGTCCCCCTTCCACCTATCTTGCTCCCTGCCTGCAGCTGCCTTCAAAAGCAACACAGGAACTCCAGAAGCTGCTCCCTTGAAGCTCCCTTGAGCACCATATTGCACAAGACACTTTTTTTTCCGTGCACGTTGTTGTGGCAGAGACACCCAGCACTGCCGCACCTGCTGCCCTGGGACAAAGAAAAGCTAGGAAGAGGAGGCAGGGAAGAGAGAAAAGAAATAAATAAAAGCATTGCAACCCCAACAGGGACAGCATTAACCAGAAACTCTCCTCCTCCAGATCCCCCCTGGCCAGGGCGGTTGGCATGCATGTTTTTACACCACCAGGCCAAACGGCCAAGTAGCTCTAGAGATGTCAGAAATCCAGAGTCTGATTAAATAAGCACACATGACTGAGACATCCAGCACCAGGTCAGAGTCCTGCTGTGAAGGGAATAAACCTTACCTGTTCCGATCCACTGGGATACTAGAACCAGACTACATGATTGGTAGAAGAAACATGTCCAGAACACATGGAGTTTATTAAAATATGCATTTTATGGGTCAGTGTTTCCAGATTTGCACCAGGATTTATGCCTTACATAAAAGTCATATTGCATCCCCTGCAACCTGCCAATAATTAGCCTTTGAGAACACATACAGTTTGATCACCTCTCCTCCAAACATCTTCAGTCCACACTTTGAAGGTGGTATGTACCCAGGTATGTACCCTTCTCACTCTAAAATACATCTTAAAAAAAAACCAAAAAAAACCCAACAACAAAATACCCCACAAGCTTCCTCCAAATCATGTTTGCACGTCTCAGAGAAGATAAACCAGGCAAATGATTTACTTGCTTTCCTGGCACAAGTCACACAGCAGCAGTCTCCTCATACAGACCCATTGTGTAAGGTCTCCTGTTAATCCTGACCACATGCCTGATCCACAAGCTGCAGGAACCACCCCTTACATACACCCTGTCACAGCACAGCACACCAAGCCCACCACATTGTCCTGGCTCTCATCTGCAATAAATCTCAGCGTTCTCCTCAGTTCAGCTATCACGCACAGGTTCAGACATGCAATTACTTGTGGGACATTATTTATTAGTCAATGTCCAGCTGCCAGATTTACAGTCGTGGATGCTTGCTGCAGTTGCAGGCAGAAAACACCCAAGCATCCATGTCTGTAAATAAGCTATTGGGACATCTGGATGACATGCAGATCCAATTACAATTATTTATAGGTGGAACAGAGAGGTCCTGTTAGGCCATGCCAAAACCTGCCCCCAGAGCCTGCAAGCACAACTCCAGCAGACGTGCTTGGATGAACCACCAAAAGTATCTCAAAGTCACCTCAGATCCAAATGTTACTAAACCCCACAGAAGGAAAGAAACAGCAAAGCTGTTGAACTGGGCTTGTTTTTAGCTAAAGAGCATCTAGGCCAAGAATTTCCCTCACCTGTGTTCTTGCACCATCACTGAAGTTACAGCTTGGCAGTAGACCTGGGAGCAATCCTGCCCTCTGGCATTGCCAACCTAACAAATATCTACTGCTGCCCAAATGGCAATTTTCCATGGCCTGTCTGGTGCTATCACTGCTGGTATGAGGTCTTATAATCAGAAAGTCACCATGGGGAAGTTTCCCATTTAAATTTCTCTGGGAAAGAGCCAAGCTTTTGGATAAACCCAGACCTCAGCAACGCTCTTACAGTCACTTTGGATCTGCATGTTTGCAAACCCTCTGCTGAACTGCCTCCAGCAGGATGAGAGCCAAGGAGAGGGTGGCACAGCAGCAGCTGCAGGGATGGGAGCTCCTGGCTCCTCCAGCCCATACCTTCAAGAGCAGGGGCTATGGCATGGGAGAACTGGCAATACTTCCTCCACCAAAGAGCAGTTGCACAAGGAAGAAAAGAAAACCCACCAGCAGTTTAAAACCACTCAAGCATTCTACATAAGCTTTTGGGGTAGAAGATGAGGAACAGACCACAGCAGTTGGCTGAGAACTTTTACAGGGTCAGAACTGAGTTATCCAAGCTGGAACATGGTCAGGAGGCTGGGCCCACCACAGTCTAAGAGTGTAACAGGACCCCATGTCCTCAAACACCCAACACCTTAGTTTTGCATCTCCACTGGCAGACAGCCCAAGGGCCAGAGGGTCGCCCATTGCTTTGCACAGGACAGACACTTCCTGTATCAGCCACCAATTTCTTATGAGACCTGGGCTTTTCCCAGCAGCATCCCACACAAGCGCTGACCCCATCAAACATACAAGGTGCTTGCTAGTGTACACAGAGCATTTGCAGCCATGACCCAGCCCTGGGACTATGCCTTTTGGGCCGTACTCCTTGTATCCCACCTCTCCCTGACACTCATCTCCAGCTGCTGTGGCACGAGGTCCAGCTTCATCGTTTCCCTCACCCACCTTCATCGTTTCCCTCACCCACCCTCCCATAGAGCATGGGAGAGGGATGGCACCTTCATTGTAATTGGGCTTAAAATCCTCAAGAGCCTACAGTGCAAAAAGCAGGTCAAGTTAAGAAGAAACACAGTTTTACTATTTGCAAATACGTGAGCAAGGATTCTCTCCCTGCCCTCACCCACCCTGCCAGGGCTGGGCGTGGGAGGTCAGGGCACAGGAAATCATCTCCTCAGCCAGAGCCATGTGTTGATGAGGCAGGCGGAGATCAGCACGGAGTAGACCAGGGCCTCTTTCTGCCGCCAGGCGTTGCACTGCTCCTCCAGCACACAGAGCCTCCCTGAGATCCTTGTCAACTGCAAGGGAAGCAGTGGGGCCACTGTCAACCCTGCAGCAAAGTGCAGGACACTGGCTACATCCCAGAGGCATGGGACAACAAGGGATGAAGGGATGGGAGCTGCTGTCTCCTTCAGGTCCTCCTTTTCTAGAGCAGCAGCTATCTTTGTGTGGGAGAATTAGCAGCAGTACCGCAGGTCCTGAGCAGGTACTTCAGGAAAAGGTCCTTCCCACCAGAAGAGCATCTGAGCCCTTTACTGCCAGCAGATGGACAGGTTTGGCTGTACTCTGTAGACCTACAGCTCCTCGGGGTAAGAGCTTGATGGATCAACACACATGTTAGTCTTCCCCTGCTTCTCCATTCGTAGCATCAGCTGGGACTAGCTTGGCAATGCCAGCCCATCAGGACTGAGCAACAGACCCCTGGAGCCTCCTCACTCACCCTCCTATGGCTTTCCCAGAAAATGTTTGCAGTCCTTCACCCCCATCTCACCTGCTTTCTCATTGCTGCCATCTCAGCCACCCCAACCTGCTCCAAGGCACTCTCTGGGTCTGGGCCAGCCTCCTGGGAGCTGAGGAAGTAAAACAGATGCAGACAGACAAACACTGCTCAAGAGGTGCAATTGCCTTCCTACACACAGGGAGCCAAGCCATGCAGGTAGCATGTGCATGCCCAGGATGTGCTTTCTGGATGCAGCATGAGGACAGAGGAAACAGTATCTACTCATCTCTTCTTAACCGCCATCATGCATATTTATACCCCTCCACCATGGTGATCACAACAAAACATACAACACATGTCATTATAGACAACAGGGAAAACACATGCTTGTATTTCTTTAGAGGTCCAACAGAGAGAACGTGATATTTACCAAGCATCCATTCTCTACCATCAGAGGAATTCATTGAGGGTTGGATAAACCATCTTTAGAGCCAGTCAGGTAAATATGTATCACAGGGCCAATGCCAAAACGGAGGGATGACCTCATGTACATCAGCAGGTGAGGATCCACTGGTGCATAGCAGCCATCAGCTGGGGGGGAACTATGCGAGCAAGTGCATCAGCCAGCAGAAGAGGGACCTGTGGCTGCTGAGACAAGGATTTGTTCCTCTCCCATATCTCCAGATACCACAACTCACTTTCTCCATCCCCCAGATGAAAAAAAAAAAGTATCACTTTTTTTCTCTTAAGGCAAATTTTACCTGCAACTTGAAACATAAACAAGCAACCTAAGCATGTACCACTTTCTTCCATCCCTGGAAACAAAGGGGCTACCACTGGGATTAGCTGCTGCACTGGCAAAGGCAACACAGACAATGGATTTCCAGGGCATCCCCTGGAGACGCAGCCTTGCTGCAGGGCCCACAGCACTGAGCCACAAAACTAAGTCGATCCACGGTGAGAAAAATCAGAACTGCCATGTTCGTTCTGTTGTTCTTATCATCATAGGCTAGCCCTACATCACTTCTTCTGTAATCAAAACTCCCTTATGCACACCAATAACTCACATGGGCACTTGCTGATGCCATACTGGTTAACGAGTGTCTAACACCGCTCCTTTGGAGACCTTGGGGAGGGGAGGGTATTTATTCCTGTTTGCAACATGATGTTGATCTCACTGAAGACAAGCCAGAACAGCATGCAGAGATTCAGTGACTATCTGAAAATACATTTGTGAGATAATACCTCCACATAATGTAGCTGCAGAAAGAAAATCCAATTTCCCCCAGCACAGAGCCATTAAAAAGGGATACATCCTGCAGCTTTTGACTGAAAAATCCCAGCTGATACAGGTGAACACCCTTTAGAGTAGAGACTAGAAATTACCTTCTGATGACTCATACCCTTCAAGAGGTTACTGTCAGGAAGATATTTCAATTTCTGTCCAAGACCAGACTTTTCTTTATTAAAATTTCAGGACAAACAAGTCATCTCAGTAATTTTTTTATTTTTATTGTTGCATAGGACAAAGTTGTGGTATCGAAGAGATACTATATGCATCTGAAGTGATACAAAGTACCAAGAGGTAGAGTTTCTAAGTGGCTGGCTTCAAAGAGATAGAGTCCTGGGGAGAAGCCCAGGACACCCCATTGCATTACAGCAGCTCCACAAGTCACTTCTCATGGTACAATGGCCTAAACCTCCTCTACCACTGACAGGAGGGAGAAGGTCTTACATAGCCACTAACCAGATCTGTTGGCATGCCCAGACTTCATTAAAAAAAAAAAAAAAAAAAGCAACATTTGAAGACAGCCTACTGTGATTAAAAGCGGGGACATCACTTTGCATGGTCCGCAGGCAGAAGAGCCAGGTCTGCTGTCTGCACCCCCACACCAGCTGGGAAGGGAAGTCAGGATGTGGCACTGATGATGGATGCTCATTCTGCCCTGTCTGGAGGGTTTGCTCAAGGGTTCCTCTGGGTGCTCAGCAGCCTTAGAGCAGTGGGGACACCTTAAGGCTGCAATGATATCTTTGAACATGTTAAATTTACTGCACTTGCACAGATGTGTGATGGAGATAGTTGTGCCAGCACCTTGGGAGAGACTGAGGTCATTGCACAACTGTTCTAGTGAGCACACAGGAATGCTGCATCCTGGCCAGAGGCATTAGCTATGAGGTGAGTAACTCGGTGCAGCCTGTTCATGGAAAAGGTTAATTAAGAGTGACCAAGATACAGCCAAGGGTGCTGGGAACCTGCAGGAAAGGGTGTCTCAGGGACAGGATGGCCTGGGTCAGGCCATCTGTTCTGGATTGTGATTCCCTTCACACATTTCTCTCCATCAAGCTATCAAGGCACACAGAAAAATTAGTACTTGCTTAGCAGTGAAGAGCAGCTGAAATCCCAGCAATGTCACAGGCTGCGTTCGATCACTTGGGGTGCCCAGGAGACCTGTGTTACGCTAATCAGGAAAAAACAAGCTGGGCTGGGTTAGCAGGGTACACCCAGGCTGGCTGCACCAGGCACTCTTGGGCCAGGCACCGAGAGCTGGCAGACAGGACAGGTGAGGTGGAGAGTCTGGGGCAGCCATGCAGGACCATCCTGCTCCTGTGCCATGCAGCTTGTGGTTTACAGAGCTTGTGCCTGGCTCATGCCTTAGCAAGGCAAAGGCAAGTCCTTGCAGAGTGACAGGGAGACGAGCCAAAATCACCTGGATGGCACTGGGTCTTGCAGAGAGTGCTGGATACGGTGGAAGAGCATCTGGCCCAGGAGGTACATGGTCTGGAAGATGTTCTGCATGGAGTAGATCCTGCCCATCTCCATGAGGAGGGGGAGTGGAGCACTACGCATAGGCAGGGGGCACACGTCTGGCCTGGGGTGCACACAGAATCATGCTTGTTATTTCCTGGCCTGTACAGCACGGGCACAGCCTGGCATTTGGCAGTGCCCTTCATCCCTTCAGCAGCTCCAAGCATCTCTGGGAAATGCTATTAGCACCCATATCACCAGGTTGGAGAACCCCCTCCATCAGTCTCCAGGCTCAAAGGCAGGGACCTGACTCCTCCAAACCCAACCACAGCTGTGTGATAACCAGACCTTCACCAGCTGCTCTCACAGGGGTTGCAGAAGGCAGGTCTCCTGCCACCCAAGACAGCCCTGGACTTCTAGGGGGAAAGGTGTTTCTGCTCTGGGATTAAGTTAGAGACAATTTCTCCACTGGAGAGACTCCAGAGCCCAAGGCCATGAGCAAAGGATCACTGTCACCATGCTACTGCTCACAAGCTACATTCAAAGAGCTGAAAACCAAGTGTGCTCTTAGTCTACCCTGTCTGCAAGGCACCTCAAGTTTCAACAACCCTGTAGAAACCTATATAAGCCCTGGTGCCTCATTTGCCAATGGTCAGCTGCCCGTAGTCCACAGCATGCTGCCATGCTGGTGCTGGAGCAGGAGACCACATTGCAAAGCACCAACAGGAAGATGGGCAGAGCCAGAGAGACTGGGATGAGCCAGAGTGGGCAGTGAGGTCCTCTTGGCCCAATGGTCAGGCAAGGATTGACAGTGCTCCCAGCCTGCTGCAAGAGGGGACGTGATCTCCCATGTCCATCTCAGCAGAGAGCTCATCAACCTGGGGACCAACGCAGCTGCCTTTATCACTGCCTGGCACAAACCTTTCTGATACCAGAAGTCATGTTCCTCTCGTGCAAAAGTAGGACTTGCCAGGCACTGCCTTGCCCTGATCTGGATACCCGCCCCACCTCGGGGCACCAACATCAGAGAGCATCAAAGCAGCACAGGTGACAGGAGATGCTGATGCCCCCCACCCCAGATGGCTCTGGGTTCATGCTCACCGCTCATGGTGCTGGCTTGGGCTAGGCAAGGCCAGCTGGGCACAGTCACTTGGAGTCCTCTCCTGCCGCGACCTGCTGCTGTGATGGCCCTGTTGGCATTGAACACAACCACATTAGCACAGAGACCCAGCCCAGTGCCCTGTGTGGTCTGCAGTGCCAGGAGCCCATCAGCACAAGGAAAGCACTCAGTGGTGGGAGCATTACATGAGCCCCAAACCTGGTGAGCTGATGCCAGAGCAGGTGGGGAGACATGCTCAGAGCAGGGAGAGGGTCACCAGCAAGGAGCCTGCTGATCTGATCTCTATTCAGATCAAAAATCCTGGAACTAATGCATCTCAGGTGAGGAAAGCACTTGAGAAGGCAGATCAGCAGCTTCAGCAGCCAAACCAAGCCTTTGCCTGCCCATGTCAGGGGAGTCTCTGAATTAGTTTCACACAAGGTTAAAATCTGCTTTCAGCTCTGACACCAGAACCCTTTTTTGCTGCAGTGATGAAACAGCTCCACCTCATACTTCACCCAGAAGAAACAGTGGTTGAAAAGGGACTTCAAAAGTAGCAGAAGAGGTTGTGGGAGGACTGCAGCTACCTCAGCCTATCTCCTGTTCACAAAATGTGGTAGGAGATCTGGCTGAATTGATGTCCCAGCACCCAGTACTTGTTATGGGACAGAAAGAGATCCCACCACCCCTACACCCTTGCTCCTAGGACTCCTAGGACCTCCTGATCCCATCTGGGAGATGAATTCTGGTTTGGACTGATAACAGACCTCTGGAGAAACCCGACACTGGGATTGCTCCCCCTTCCCACCACAGGCAACCCCATCCACTCTCAATACAGTACCGATCGTTTGCATTTCTGGGAGCTTGATCTACTGGCTACATGCAGAAAAGGGAGCTCCCCAAAGGAGGTGGACTGCACAGAGAAGTCTGGGGACATGTGAAGCATGGCAGAGGGGACCTTCCTTTGCTGGTTCAGCAGGCTAGGCCTCAAACTGGCTTCTGATATTTCTACAGAGAGGAGAGAGGGAAGAATTAAACCAACCCGAATGCCCTCAGGACAGGGGAGAAGAGAAATCAACCCACATAGGAGAACCAACTCCATGTCTAGCATTACCAGACATACATCAAAAACCATGTCCCGCAGGTGTGAGCTGCAGGACAACCCGGAGCTGTATGGACTGGGAAGCAACCAGACACACTGCTCCTGGAAAGCGATGTTTGGGAGCTGTTTTTCAAAGAGACAGGGCTAAATGTCTCTGCACCCCAAAGCAGGGAAGCCTACCAAAGGCCAAGAGAGAACTGTAAGAGATGTGGAGGGAGATGCCTCCACATTTTGCTCCTCACCTTTCGGAACTAAGACCCCTCCTGCCTTCTGTTGGTCACCTTTGCCCATCTCTCCCCAAGCATCTCTCCACCATCCTGTCCTACCTTCCAGAAGAAAGCTGACTACAATGTCTGCCCCTGTTCCCTCCTCTTGTAAAGCAAACCACTGGGGACTTTATAAAGGAATCCTGCTCCCTAGGATGTTGTAGAGCCCTACCAACCTTCAGCCACCTCAAAAGACAACTCAGGACATTACCTGCAAGAGAAATCCTATCAGGGATGTGCATCCGAAAGGAAGGAGGGACATCCTCTGTCACTGGCTCCTCGTCCATAGGGCTGAAGCTACCTGCTACCTTCAGCCTGTTGGGAACCTGCATCCTTTGATTGATAGCTTCTGTGAAGAGCAGGTCACAGCGGACTCGGTTCAGGTCCAGTCCCCAAAATGGCCACATCTTTTTCAATTTCCTCAGACTGCTTGAGCACCCTGGGGTTTCACACAGAGGAAAAGAAAGCTGAGCGAAAGTGGTAGCAAGCAGCTCTTCTAAACTGGCACCTGCACAGGGACAACACACGCGCTATAAGACAGCTAAAATACGGGCAGAAACAACCCAAAAGACAGAAACCGTTAGAGTTGTCCCAGAGAATGGGGTGTTTCACAGGGTGTCACTCTTGCTGGTGGTGGCAAGGGAGTGGGGCCACTGCAGGTGGGAACTCTTGCCCAGCAGGATGAGAAAGGAGAAAACTCCTACATGTCCTGGGAGGAAAGCATGAGCTTAGCACCTACTGCCTCAATTGATAGCAAGGAAAGGGCAATAGTTCACCATGCCAGTGGGACAAAAGCAGTTCAGTATACTCAGGAAAAACTGAGCACTAAACTCCTTCTCCACACACACTTTCACTGGAGTATCCCCTAGGGCCATACCCCACTCCCCACACAATCTAGCACCCATCTCCTCAAGTGACCCACACCAAGCTGAACAAGATGGACTTTGCCCTGAGCAGAGCTGCCAGATGCTGAACCATCCACCCAGAGGTGTCACGTCAGCTCCTCCAGGCCAGCATCAGCTTGGCTCTCTCCCAGGAGGGGACCACCACTGAGGAGGGACACAGTCCCCAGCTCTAACTGCTTCTTGGGGCAGACGACAGCAGGAGCAGGTCATGGGACATGGACACTACCTGGGGCTTTGCAGCTGCTCAGGACGTACAAACACCCCATGCCTCAGTTCCCCCTTTGCCAAGTCCCAGGGTTTTGAGAAGTGCTCTGGAGGCACAATGTCTTAAATGCTTTCACTGAGCAGTGTGAGCAGAGAGCAATCAACACACTTTTCTGGGGGAGGATCCCAAAAAAAACACCTTCCTGGCTCCCAGCATATCCACTCTCTATTCTTTCTCAAAAAGCCACAGCCAAGGAGAAAACCCCAATAAGTGAGGGCTGCCAAGGCTGGCAGACCCCAGCACTTCTCTGGTGTCCCAGATGTACCACATGTGTGCCCAGCCCCCCTGCACCCTCCTTGCTGCCGCCCTTTGAGCTTGCCATGCCCCAAAAGGTTCGCATTTGCTTCCAGGTCAAAATCTCCACCATAACAGGGGCCGCCTGCTCCAACGCAGGCCCAAACAGCCCAAGGAAGGAGAGGTTTTCCTCTTCAAAGCTCGAGAGGGGGAAACAGGAGGAGGTGAGCAAGCAGGAGCATGCAGGGGCCCTACCTTCTTTGATCACGTCATGGACTATATTTAGCAGCTAGGTCTCTGACGCTGCGTTTCCAGTCCACCAGGCAGCTCCCAGCCAGCAACAGCCAGGGCTGCCCACCTCCACCCTTGCTGCTGGTTCTCAGGGCACTTCAGACCCTCTTGCTTGCTCCAGCCCCCTGCCACACCCTGGTATATCACCCAGAGAAGAGCAGAGGAAAATCCGTGGGGAGCAGCACCCCCTCCTGAAGCCCAAAGGGCCACGGGATATGCTGCCCCCTAAGCCACCAACCCAGTCCCCTCCAGCAGCCGGGACCTGTAATTCCGGGTACAAGAAGGCAGCAGAACCAGCTCCATGTTTGCAATAACCAGCACTTCCACTGATCACCTGCCTCGCACTGCTCTCTCCGCTGTCATAAAAAACCTTTTAATTAGAGAGACAGAAATTAACCCAGCATCAGCTGCAGCAATTTCCTACTTCCAGCTGTGCAGAGATGAGATCCCAGCCTCTGGAACTGAGTTTGCCCCAGAGGCACTGCCAGAGATGCAGTGTGCAGGGGCACAGCTGCCTCACACCTCCACCACACTGCCCAGACCCAACACCAGCATGGGTGACACCAACCCATAGGTGTCACAACACACACACACCTGTTTCTCCCCAAAACCTCAAACAAAGTGGATTTTTGCAGGACAACCCCCCCTCCCCCTCCCAGGAGCAGGGCAATAAGTCCTGGGACAGTCCCCTTAGTCTTGAGACAGTCCCACAGGAAAAATCCTGCATCAGACACCCAGCCCCACAGTCCACAACCATGAAAGGCCACCAGCTTTCTCCTTCACATTTTTGGTGCTTTAGAGGAGCAAACACCCTGTGTTGCTTTCTCAGCCTGTTCTCCAGGAAATCAGCATATATTAATAACAATAAATCTGGAGAGGTCGGTTCATTTTCTAATCACCTATGAAACTGCTGCAGCTCGCAGAGAGATGGGAGGGGAGTGAGAAGCAGGCTCTGAGAGACTAAGCTATTAGGAAAAGGAGAAAAAAATCAAAACAGCTGTCAAAACCCATAAAAACAAAATGCTTAAGTGGCTGGATTTCCTCCTTTAACTTTCTTTAGGGCTTTTTCTAGCTATTGCCAAGCAGCTCCCCCCCCAGTCACCAGCGGAAGACGACTGCTTCTCAGTCTCTGCTTTGACACTTCTTGCATTTGCAGCGACAGTGAATTTCTGGCTCACTAAGCCTGTGAGTAGGTTTAAGTCCAGCAAGCCGGGAAAATATGCCCTGGGGAGGGAAACCCCACAACCTCCCTCTTTCTGTCTCTCCCCAGGATGCTCCATACAAGGCAGGCAGTGGTACCAGCCTGGTCCAGCACCCCCCCTCCACCTCACAGGATGGGGTGCTGGGGTGAGCAGCCCTCTGCTAGAGGAGCTGACCTCGCTCACAGCCCTGCCCTTCAGCTTGGGGCTGTACCTTGTCACGGCAGAGAGTAGCTAACAGTGAGGGGAATGGGTTTTGTCACCCCGCTCAGGTCAGAGTTCAGAGCCTCAGAGCACAGCCGGCCACGCAGAGCCGGGGGTAACCCCTCTGCCCCCCGCGGCCCCTGGCCCCACCCTCTGCCCCCCGCGGCCCCTGGCCCCAGCTTATGGATGCGCTGAGGAGCAAAAGGGTCCGGGGATCCCAGGCACGGTGCCCGGCTCTGATCACCCCTGTGAGGCTGAGAAACTCAGGCCGCGGGACACGCGTGAGAGGAGCCGGCCACCCGAGGGGTGGGAGGCGGGACGGGAGCGGGTCTGGGGGCCGCTCCAGGGCACGGAGGGGTCCCGTGCCCCCAGGGGAGGCACCCCGCCCCTCGCCCCCCAGGGACGCCCCCCCGCCGGGCCTGGGGCCGCCCGCAGAGCCCCGGCCGCCCG
>VZTV01005601.1:10413-21394 GCA_013400875.1 Anhinga rufa | reverse complement strand
GCATCCTCCAGCCGCCCCCCCCCGCCTCTCCCAGCACCCATCACGAAGGTAAGAAGCTTGCCGGAACGAAAGGATTGCTCCTGCCAGGGGCAAAACCTGGGGACAGAAGCAAGCCCAGGAGCTTCACCAGGTGTCACCCCCGAGTCCTCACACAGACAGCTCAGGGGTGTTTGCAGACAAAGCAACCCACGCCTTAAGATGAGGTCTCAGCCCGTGTCCTCTTGGCGCCCCGAGGCCGCCGCCCGTGACAGTCCCAGCCACAGCACGTCTCCATGCCAGCGGGGGAGCCCGGGCAGGAGCGGGGGCCGCGGCCCTCCAAGCACCCGAGCTGTGCCAGAGCTAATCTCTCATGCCTCTCAGTGGAGTCTGCAGCGATAAAATGATCCATTTGGGATGAACGCCAGTTTTAAACACTTCTGAATGCGGACAGAGTCCAAGACCTGACCGTAAAATCTGGTTTTGAAAGGGCTTTAACTAAATCCCACGCTGCTGTAGTCTTGCTATTTAAAGGGGATTATCTAAGAGGTTTAGGAGTGCATAGAGGAACAGCAAGACAACTTGTGCACCTAAACCCCTGTAAAGACCTTGCCAAATCCCTCCACACTTCACCTACCAACTGGTTGGGGCTCACAAGACATCCTCCAGCTCTCACAGAGGGTTGCACCACATGCCCAAGGAAGTCAAAGTTGGATGTGTGGGGCTCATTTCCAGCCCCACAGCAGCACACACCTGATCTCCACCAACAGTCCCCTCCTCACTGGGGACTGTGCTGCAGCTGTGCCCGGTGGGGGTATTGTGTCATCATCCCACAGCCGCCTCCATTGCCCCACAGATCTGAGCCCCAGCACCCTCACAAGATCCCCCCCGTGGGAAAAAGCCATCCTGTGCCACTCAGACAGTGAGGGATTTTTAATAAATACCTTTTTTTTTTTTTTTTTTTTACAGAAATATACCTAGTTTTACAGAATACAAACTGCAGGGGTAATGACCAAGCATCAAAGACAGAGGATGCAGAGCGCCCTTCTGTCTCCCTCCGGTCTTTTCCAGGCTCTGACCCCAATGCCCACTGTCAGGTCTTCCCATAACCCTGATTTGCTAAGGCCAAAAGGCAGAGTAAAGGCCTGGGAGGGGACAGACAAGGTGCCGGCAGCTGCAAAGTCCTGTGTCCTGCCTCAGGAACAGCCACACTGGGCAAGCCTCAGCTCTGGGCTGAGGACACCTGCTGTGAGAGCATCGCTGGGACCGAGTGGGGTACAGGCAGCCAATGGATGTACAATAGCCTTTTGGTGCTGGTGGAGAGACTGGTGCTGGGGTAAACACTGAGAGGTGCCAGTGCTGGGAGTTTCTGGGCTGCTCCTGGGAGGTTGGTGAGCACAACCCCCTTCTTAACCCATTAGACATGACTGGGAAAGGACAGCCCTGTTGCTTGGATCCCAATAGCAGCTGCCGAGGAAAAGGGGACACTCTGGTCCCACAGCAAAGCACTCAGTTCTGCCCTGCCCTGGCACTACAACCACCCAGTGGTCAGGCGCAGCAGGGTTTGGCTCTACTCCTGACCCACTGGCATCACCAGGTTGTGGCATGATCAGTCAGCTCTCGCCTCTGCAGCCACCTCTGTCAGCAGGCCCTCCACGCCATGGTGGTGGCTACTAAGCACTCTGCCCACCAGAGGGGCCTGGAGGACACAGAGGTCTTGCATTCCCCTTTACCAGCTCTGGAGAACAAAGAGCCCCGAAGAGAGGTGCCAGGCAGGACGGAGGTTTGGGGTAGGGAGAGTAGAGGTTTGGCCTGTCCACAGGCTCCCTGTGCCAGCATCCCACCTCTGGAGCAGACACCAAACAGGCCATGCTCCAGGAAAGAGGAGCTTAAAGCCATGGGGCCACATTTGGCTCAAGGTCAGAGATGACCCCATGGGCCAGCCAGACCTCCAGCTGCCCAGCACCCCACAGGGAGAAAGTAGAGAGCATCAGGAAAAGGACCTGCTACTCCAGAGTCACTTACCTCATGTACAAGACCACCACGAGCCTTTCCCTCTTTCCAAAGGGATCTAGGAGATCAGAGAGCACCTCCCTGACTGTGCCTCCCTGATCTCTGGACAGCGAATATTGCTACAGGCACCACAGGATGCACCGAGCTCCTCACTACCACCTGGCAGCAAATCCACACAAGGGAGGCACTTTCTCCCCAGTCACAGAGCATGGACACTGACTGTGGGGATGGATAGAAATTCACCACACCCCTCCTGCATCCCTAACTCCTAATCAGAGCCCCGAGCAGCAAAACAGAGCCTAGTGAGGACATGGAGTAAGGCTGAGCAGTGCCACAGGGAGGCAGTGAGGCTGTTTTCATCATGGGAGAGATGTTAACGTCTATTTGAGGGGGAAGTGAGGAAATCAAATGCACCATGGGGAGACCCCCGCGTTGAACCAGGAACAAGCTGCTGCTCTGCTCTGGCTGCTGCAGCACTTACATGACTGGGGACTCTGGGGCAGGAGATGGCTGGTTAGCTCCAGAGCTATCCTCACAGCCCAGCCTCACCCCACTTGGGGACAGCTATTTTTGGTTAGGAGGGTAAGGCTACTGTGTGATGGCACCAGCTTGTACAGGTGAGACAGGGTGCCGACTGGCACCTGAAGGGGGTCCCGGGCACAGCAAAGGGAGGGTGGGTGAGCGTGAGTATGTGAAGAGGCAGGAGGGAGGCAGACCCGCTATTTTCCCACAGCAGGTACAGTGGCCACGATCTCTTCATACTTGGGTGGCGGGTCATTGTAGGAGACACTGGTCTCTTCACCACTGCTGCTCTCTGGGTGGCCTGTCACCTCCTCATAGGAAGGCGGAGGGCTGGCACTGGACAGTCTGGAGAGGACGGAGACTGAATGCTCTGGCAGGTAAAGGGTGCCATCTTGCTGGGGAGTGCCCCCAGCTCTGCTGTCTCCAGCCACTCGGTTGCTCGGTTCTCGCTGATACTGGGTTTCCCCTTGGCTTTGTGACTGCTCCCGGTACACCATGACCCTGGGGAGGCTGCGTCCTGTTCGGCTGGCCAGGTAACGGTTCTGGGCATAGGAAGGGCGGTGGCGGGTGGCCTTTTGAAGCTGGCACCTCCAGATGATGAAGAGGGCAATGATTATTAGAAGAGCCACTCCCAAGAGAGGCACCACCACATACATAGCATCTGAGCGCTCTGTGCTGTACTCGGAGTCCTTGACAGAGTAGACAGAGTTGGTATAGCCCTTCCAAAACTCCATCTGTGGCAGGAACAGAGAAGCAACCATCATGTATTGCAGATGGGACAAGCACCCCTTGACCACCACCAGCAATAATCACTGCCCTCCCTAGGCCCACAAAATAGGCAGTTTTTCAGCCATCCCCTGCCATTCTCACCAGGGCTGCCAGCACCTGAGGCACTGTGGAAACCAGCACAAAAGATCATGGGAACATCCCTCAACAGCAGCCAACAGCCCCCACACTAAGAGGGAGAAATTTAGCTAACACCAACCCCAGCCTGGAGAGTCAGGGACAACAGCACAAATTTCCCACACATGCCATGGGAGTGCCAGCTCAACCTGCAGGTGTGGGCAGGGTGTCCTGGCAAGGTGAGGGCATTGCCAGAGAAGGGAAAGTCATGATGGAAAGCAAGGCCACAGCATGCTGCCTGCAGACAGAAGAGGACAAAGCGAACATGAGAGGCTGTTCCCTCTATGCTTTCCTTCTCTGCCGCCAGCTTGCTAAGGTGTAAGCCCTCACACATCTACTGGGGGGCAGGGCAGGACAAACACACCGTCTTCTCCTTGTTCTCAAACACTTCCTTGACCTCCTCATAGCTGCAGACCTCCTCAATGCACTCCCGCTCGATGGTGCCCTGTCGGATCTCCTCCAGGAAGCCGTTGGCTCGGGGAAAGCGCTTCAGGACTGAGTGGGCATTCCTGGCCCCCAAGAACACTGCAACACAAAAGGCAGAGACACACTGAGCAGGGACAACCCCACACTTGGCCTCTGCCCAGCCAGGCTTTCCCACATGGCTTCCCATAGGATTTTGGTGATACAGGCATCCCAAACACCAAAAGCCCAGGGCTGCAATTCAGTTAGCACAGCAGGGTGCCTGCTGAAGGAGAGCACACCCAGACAGGCACAGGGTTCTTGGGGTCTGCCCGGAGACATACGGCACCAGGAGCATCCTTCCAGCAGGGCTGATGCTAGAGACATCAAAAGCATCAGCTGCAGACTACACAGGGCAGCTGAAGAAGAGACAGAAGGCCCCAAAAAGACTTGTTTTCAACGTCCTGCCCTTGACAAGATTCCACCTTGCTGCCCTTTTGCTGCAGAGCAAGGGAGATCCCACCGGGCAAGCAAGACCCTGCAGGGCTGGGACGCAGAGCCAGGCCTCTCTGCCAAGACATGGGGCTAGCACCAAGGCAGATTCACAGCACATAGTATATTGTGCATCATTCCACAGTCCCCCCGTGCATCACCCCAGTGCCTCCTCTCTTGCTTCACACCTCCACAGGCCCCCATTAGGAGAGCAGACAGCCTGCTGGAAGCTGATGTCCCTGCTGGCAGCTGCTGCGGGGTCTTGCAAGCTCAGGTGGCTTCAGGGACTCTGTTCAGGTCCTAGAGAAACCACTGTGTTTTCTTCCAGGCCCAGGCCCAACAAGGGCAAACATCTCCAACACACAAGGACAGCACAGAGGGTCATGAGTCAGATACTGAAAGGGCGCTGAGCAACCTGTCTTCAGATGGCATCACATTCTAATCCCTACTGCATTTTGGTGCACAGGCCTCACAAACCTTCCTCTGCTCCCAAAGTCTGGGAGACTATGTTGCCCACATCAGATCTTCCCACAGAGCATGCAGTTAGGAAGTCAGACTGAGCAGGAACAGCACCTTCCTGCCTGCAAGAGACACAGCCCTTTCAAAGCTTCTCCCCCATATTCTGCAGGAGGGAGGCCTCCATGGGGTGCAGGGAGCAAGTACCTACCAGTACTTGCAGCAGCACAGGAGAGGTAAACAAGTTGTTGCCTAGAAAGCAGAAACTCCACACAAACCACAACCCACGATCCAAACATCCCATGCAGCATTTTGTTTCTGTAATGCAGCTTAACACATTCAGCTGTAAGCTGGCACCATCTGTTCCCACCAAGCCACATAATCGTGCTGCTTCTCTTGAGGAAGATGAATCAGTTCAGCTGGCTGATCCACAGAAACATATTTACCTCCTTCATCTTCAGGGTCAGTCTTCCATTGGATCAACCAGATGAACCAACTCACACTGCAGTAATATCAACAGATGCAGGACAAGGAGGCAAGGGGACAGCCAGAGTCTCCCATTAGACCACCTTGGCTGTAACACAGAAATACTCCTTCAGTAAGAAGCTTGGTGAAGATCAAACGTAACAGTTAGTGAAAAGCTACCAACTTCTTTCATTAGGAGCCTTTTAACAGAGAAACTGGCAGGTTTCCTTCTACTTTACCTTCCATGTATCCTGCTCCTAAAACAATACAGCAAGGTATTTGTAAATATGAAGGCACGGACAAGATCGTGGCATAAGCAACTACTACTATGCTACACCATCCCGTGCTTGGAGGCACTGTACTCTTTGTGCTGTGTAGGTGCATTTTCCCCTCAGTGATTTATTAATGGCTTGCTTCAGTAAGAGAGTTTGCCGAGGGCTGAACCACTGAGGTGTGAATGAAGAGCAGCATGAATAATGTGAGTCAGAGACCTTCCTTCAAATCAACTTTATTATGCAAATCTCTCTCTTTTTTTTTAACAAGGACAACCAAAAAAGCGTTTTCAAGAGGCACAGAAGGCATCTTGCAGGAGGGCAGGGATCAGCTTGCCTTGGCTTTCACAGTTGAGAAGGGCTATCCTGGCTGGCAAGGGAGCAGGTTGGCAGGCCGACCTTCTCTTGACCCTTTCCAGAATGAGATGACATTTTACAAAGACACCATCCATTCTGCAAATGTCCCATCCTTTGCTGGAGAAGTCTGGCCTCACCTCCTTTGCCTTCCACCTTGATCAGGCTGTGGTATCAACACTCCCCTTCTCAGCACTTCAGTCTGAGCCTCTTCCCAACTTCATCAGCACATCTTGGAGCAAGAAGCGTGGCTGCAGAACTTATTGTCAGGGTTTTCCATCCTTGCAGGTACCAGGGATGCTTTGCCGTGCTGAACTGGCCACTATGGTGGGAAATAAAAACAGACACACAGGCAGGCGGGTATCATGAGCAATGTCACAACTGAAAACATGCTGCAATGGAGGTGTGTGCCTCTCCCCACATCCAGTTTCCTTCAGGGACCTAGTTTCTGCTCTTCTGCCATTTCTAAGTCACTACTCTCCTCCCTTTTTTACACAGAAAGTGCAAAGAGCTCACACGTGCCTGGGGACTAGAGCAGGAAAACGAGTGGCCTTCAGGGAACAAGAGCCTTTCCAACTCTCATCTCCAGCCTGGATCCCCAACTGACACAAAGAGCAGACAGCTGAGCAGGTCCTGTCCCCAAACCTCAGGGCAGAGGGGACTTCCCAAGGCCTAGCAGCCTCAGTACTGACCTCCTGTGCCTCTGCAAGTCTCCCCGCACCAGCTGGAGAACCAGTGCTCAGGAAAGATCAGAGCTTTAGGCAGGAGGAGCAGGAGTGAGGTCTATGTTCACTGCTTCCCTGCTGGGTTTCCTGAGGTGTTGTTGGCCCCTGGTGGCTGGCAGGCTTGGCCACACCGCTACCCCACAGCTCTGCTGCCCGGCTTGTGGGGACACCCCCAGGGCTACTTCTCTGCAGAATGACATGCAGCTGTGTCTGCAGAGGGACAGCCAGGGCTGCATGCTGCTGGAGAGCACATGATGGTGAACATGCTGACCACTCCCTCCCCATCCTGCATGTCAGGGTCACCACAAAGGGGACTGCTTGGCAGGGGACACTGCCACCACAGGGGACACCTCCCTCAACCAGTAAGTGCTGGTGAGCCAGCACCTGAGCTCTGGGAGGGAGAAAAGGCAGCAGTGGAGGAAGGCAGGGACCCAGCTGGGTACCCTCCTCATTAACAGAAGATTAATACTGCCTTTCAAAAACACTGCCTGAAGACCTCTGCTCCTTCCCCCACCTAGCACAGCACAGATAATGAAAGAAGGCATACCTGTCACCCCTGGGGTCCTCCTCCTGCCCAGCGTGGCTACTGCCTCCACCTTCATAGCTGGCTCTGGCGACACCCCAAGCAAATCCTGAGATCACAGCCAGATATCTACATCTCCCCGTTCACAACCGCCGTCCTCCTTGAGCTCCCATCACATCGCTGCATGCAGCCTCTGTGCAGGCTGCCCAGAAGAGCGAGGAGGGAGGGTTGAGTCCAGCTCTTTACTGACTACATGCCATCCTCCACCCTGCACCCTCACCAGTCTCAGCCCAGCTTTAGCCGCTGGCCCCAGGCAGCCCCATCTGCCAGGCACTCCTTCAGATGCCATGATGCAGCGAGCTCCTGGTGAGGCTGAGCATTCCACTGGGAATGCAGAGCCCCAGTGCCACCAGCCACACAGGCTGCAAGGCAGTGTGGTCCCCAGGATGGGCAGCTCATGAGATGCCAATCATGGGCTCTGAGGAGCACCGTTGCTAGGAGATGTCATCGAAGACCAGACAGGCAACACCTGCAGAGGGGCCACTCAGTCCAAAGAGCCTCAGGGAGGCCTGCCTTGCACAGCAAGCATCACACAAATAAATGCTGCAGTGTACAGGGAGTCCCAGAAAGGTCAGCCCTTCAGCACCTCCTCTCGACTCCCACCTTGCACGGAGGAGAGAGAAGCACAAGTCAGGCCGGACCTCAGACCTCAACCAGGGATAACAGCCAATGGCATCTACTCCCCACAAAGAGNGTAATCCCCCCCCCCCCAAAGCACTTCTTCCTTGAGAGGCGGCTGCCAAACATCCCTCCTCTCCTCCAGCACCACAGCCACCTCTCCATCTTGACTGGGGAACACTTACTTGCCATGCTGCCTCACTCAGCTACGGGGGGCTCCTGCCTACCTGCAGGGAAGAAAACAGGAGAGTCACTGACAGCTTAAATTTCACTCCCTGAAGCCCAAGACCTCTACCACCCAAGGTCAGATTCATGCAGAAAGCAGGTTGCTGTCTAGTGGATCCGTGACAGTTTCCAGCCAAGCAATGCCTCTTCAAAGAGCCAAGGACCCACGCTGCCTCCCCTCTCATCACATGGCTGGAGGGACTGGAGGGGTTCAGGTCACCCTTAGCTCTCTTAGAGCCTGGGGCAGGTCTCTGCCATACTTCTGCTGCACCAGCCCAGGGAGGGCTAGGGCTCTGCCCAGGAAGACCAGAGGGCTGCAGACAAGCAAAGTAGGAAGTAAAGAACTGAATGGAGAGTCCCCATATCTCATCAGCAGATGAGATGACCTGCATGTCAGAAGCTGCTGGGAGCAGCCTGGTGCTCTTCCCTTCTGCAAGAGATTGACGGGTACAGGTAAAGCAGTCATCCTGTTTTAAATCAGCTTCACAGTGCCAGTTCTCACTTCTGCAACTCCTACCCACAACCTGCAATAAACAGGGCCATACGGTTTTCTCCACTGCCATAAAGCTGACTACACAGCAGAAAAGAAAATGATATCCATCTCCTAAAGACTGTTGGGCCAAGCTAAGGGCAGCAGCAAGAGTGACAGAGTTCCCTGCATACCTAGAACAGCAGCTCTCCAGCTGGAAAAGCACCTTTTGTGCTTCAAAAGCAAAAGTAAACTAAGTGAAATCCCACAAGGGTGAGACAAAGTCCTGCAGAAGCAGAGTATATACCTCTCTGCTCACAGGAGGAGTTTCACTCACTTGTTTTTCACGCTTTGTTTTCTCCCTTTGCTCAATGCCCCGCCAGTCAGACTATCCTGGGCAAACTCATCTCCTCACACCTTGTATGACACCTTGCTGTGGCAAAGCCACAACTCTGTAAGGAAACAGAGGAGACAGGACTAACTAGTTCCTACAAGGATTTATTGCGGATGAAGGAGCAAATGTGGTTAGAAAGAGCAGAAACTAAACCATGTGCTGATCTTAGGTCTAGGACTTCAGATGTTCAGTTATCCCAAAAGTACTTGAAGCCGCTCAGCTAGAGCAAGGTCAGGGCAGCAAAGGGCTGTTCACTGGGTCAGTGGGGCTAGAAAAGCATTTCTTGTTTCACGTAAAAGGCAGGCATCCAGACACACAGAAAGGCTGATGCACACCACCACAGGAGGCACTACCAGATCTCACAAAAACAGACACCTTCTCAGTAAATCTAGCACCTCTCCCTCCAACATCAGGTCTGCTGTAGTTTCTGAGGTTCCTGCACCAAAAGTGGCAAGAGGCCAAGCAAGCCTGGAGCTGCCTCCAGAGGCAGAAAGCAGCTTCTTTCTAACAGTTTGCAAAACTCAGATTGCAAACCTCTGTCTGGAGTTTAAGCAGGAGCAAAGGAAAGCAGCAGAGCACCAGAATTACCCAGGAGGGGTCTGCCGCCTCCTGTGTCCCACAGTCAGCTCCAGAATGCTTTTCTCAAGAAATTTTGCACCCAATCCCGCTTCTCTGAGCCATCCAGGGGGATGTCAGAGCAGCTGAGAGGACCCCAGATCCATGCATTCCCCCACAGCCTGCGTCAGGTCTGAGCAGGGACCACCTGACCTGCTTTTGTTGTCATCAGTTCTTATGAAGAGACCCAAGCCCACAGGAAAAGAATGCATGGCATGGAAAACTTGCCACAGTTTCCACACAAACCTCGTTGTTACAGGCATTCTCTCCCTTTGATAGACAGGAGGACAGAGAGGCAGAAATAAGGATATTCAGAATCAGATTTGTCAGCTCCATAACCCACATCATACATCGGGCAGCATATTTAATGTGTCAGGAAGATTTTATCTTTAACTTTTTTCCAAGCATCTGTACCAATGTACCCAGCATCAGAGCTCAGAGATGGTTTATTCCAGTGCAACGATAAGCCAGGTCTACAGAAGCCTACAAGCAAGAGCAATGCCTGTGAGAAAGGCAGACATCCCAATGCTTATTTTTATTTCCATGCACAAATTCCTAACCACCTCCCTCAGCTCTGATGAGCAGGAAATGCTGGACTACCACATGCACTGACACCAAGGTGAGCAGCATCCCTCCTGCCTCCGCACACCCTTGCAAGCTGAGAGAAGCCTGAAGCTGGAGACTGACCTAGCAGATGCTCACCCAGTCCCAGTCCCCGCCTCTGGCTTCCCAACACGCATCTCCTCTATAAATACCCTATCGATAGGAGGTTGCTAAGGCAACCGTAAGGAGGCACAAGGGATACAGCCATGAAAGCAAGGATGCTGCAGTCGCACATTTGTGTCTCCCCTGGACTCCCCCCATCTCCACCCCCGCTCCTGTCACCAATGCCAAAGGAAGATATCGTGCTGGTAAAACATGGTGTGTGCATGGTGCCGGCCCCCCGCAGACCTTGAGTGGGTGCAGTGGGCACCCTGGGAGGGAGCACCCCCTCCTCAGGCTGGGGGGCACAGGTATGGGTCGGGGGGATCCACTGATGCCAGTGATGTGCCCACAGCACGCAGGAAGGCTGACGACTCTCCTGGTATCACATAGCCGCCGCTGCCAGCCGCTCAGCAGGATCCTAGCGATATTTGGGGTTTTCTGCACCAAGATCCACAGCGAGGAGAAGATGCTGCACTGGCTCTGCTTGCCAGGGACTGTGGGGTCCCCATGGGGTGCCAGGATGCCTTGCCTTCCCAAAGCAGCCTTCGGATCCCATCCGACCCCACACAGCCAGTCCTCACGAGGCCCCCAGCCAGCCTCCACCCCGGCCCCCGGCCCCTCCAGCCCAGCACTAGCCCTGCTATACCCAAACCCAACTACAAATTATTGCCATCGCCTTCAGCTTCTAGTGTCACCTCACAGCAGGGTTCCGCCTAACTCACCTGCCCCATCAGCCCAAGCGTGAACTTGCCCAACTGAGCGGGGCTTTCTAGTATCAGACAAACCCCACCA
>VZTV01005601.1:0-10392 GCA_013400875.1 Anhinga rufa | reverse complement strand
CAGCGCCGCCCCGCCCGTACCTCATGGCCGCCTCGCGCCCCGCCGCAGCCACTCCCTCCCGCCGACGGGGGGAAGGCCCCGCCCCCTCCCGCCCCGGTACCGCCTCTCGGCCAACCGCGCCCCGCGCAGCCAGCATGCGCCGCCTTCCTCCTCCCGCGGCTGCAATAGAAACGCGGAGCGGGCGGGGCTACACGCTCCTCCCCCAACCCGAGAACGCACTGGTAGCCAATAACAGAGGGCTACGGCTGCCGGCCGGTGCCGCAGTGGCTGCTGGGAGTCGTAGTCCTCCGCCCGGCGTACCGCTGCAAGGCCGGGCCGCGCCGCGCCGCGCCGCGCTACCCCTGAGGGCCGGTGGCAGCGGGCGGGAGGTCTGTGCCCACCGCCTGCGGGGCAAGCATCTGATGCCTGCGCCTCCGTGGTGCTGCCGGGCCTGCCCCCGCCGGCTGCACCGTGCCCTCACTTCGGCCTGCCAGGGCTGCCAGCCTGCGGTGGGGCACCTGTCGCCACCGCCTCTTCCTCCTCCTCTTCCTCCTCCTCTTCCTCTTCCTCCTCGCTGCCCGAGTCCTCGTAGAGGCAGAGCGTGGCCTGCACCGGGAATTTCTCCAGTAGCTTCTCCCCCGCGCCGTACAGATAGTCAAAGGCCCTGGACTTGGGCCAGAGCAGCCTGCGTGTGGAGGGCCGGGGTGAGAGCGCCGCCCGCCCACTGCCCTCGGGCACAGCCGGGCGCCCGGCAGTAGGGGACGTACCTGACTGGGTGGCGGAAAAGCAGCAGCGTTTTGACGTCCCCCGCTGCTGCCGGAGCCCCAGCCTGAGGAGACACAGTCGGGTGGGACCTGCCCTGGGACTCCCGCTGCCCCGTCCTCCTGGCGCGGTGGCAGGCAGCCGGCCTCACTGGCAGGGAGGGCCGTGACCTTTTTCTCCCCTTGGCAGGGTGATGCCCCGCAGACCCCCACAGTGCCAGCCTGCCCTGAAGCCTGCTTCTCCTGCCTCTGCTCCTAGGTTTAGGTCCTCACACCCCCACAAAGGAAGCTGGCATCTACTNGCTCAAAACCTCATGCCCAGGCTCCCACTAACCCCCTATGGAATGTCTGTCTGCCAGGCCTGGGAACAGGCAGCCCTTTCAGGCCCTGGCAGTGCAGCTGTGCTGGCCATGACTGCCCAGGGGGGTCTGCCTGGCCCTGCCCCAGCAGGGGGCACGGTTTGTGGGGCAGAGGGGTGATGCACCAGGGGAGGTAGGCACAGTGCTGCCGTGCAACAGTGCCAGGGGTGAAGGAGTCTGGGGCAAGAGGCTGGTTTTCTGCCAAACAAGGACCCCAACCCTGCCAGTGGGAAACTGGGGGAGACCCAGCAGAGAGTGTAAAACTTACAGTGTCCGTCTGCTCCCTCTGCTGCCCAGTCCTCTCCTCTGCTCGAGGCAGCCATGGTCTCCAGAGAGGCAGGGATCTAGGTGTGGAGAGCAGGTTCAGCGTAATGGCTGTCCACCCTGGCCTGCTCCCTACTTGCCTTGTGCCCCCACTCTGCAGCCACACACCCCCAGCCCCACAGTCTTATCCGCCTGGCTCAGCCCCTGCCTGGGTGCATGGCTGGGGTGCCAGGCACATGCAGGTGCACTCGTACCACCTTGGTGTCAGTGCTCCTCACCCTGCTCCAGCCCCCCCCAGCACCCCTGGGAGCCCCTAGCATTGCTCCCCGGGTTCTGCAGTCTCTCTCCCACCCATGGCTGCCAGGATCAGAGGGGTCCCCATCAGAGCAGGGAGCTGCACAGCCTTCACCTGAATCCAGCTGGAGCCTTCCCCATCCCACCTCCCGTGCACCTCCTGCCCTCCCCACCCTCCCCAGTCCCCCCAGGCTGCGCAGCACCCAGGTACCTTCCCCCGTGCTCCAGCCCCAGGACTGGGTGAGCAGTGGCCACAGGCATCCGGAGCCTGTGGGGAGGCAGGCAACAGGCAGCAGCTTCCATGGTGGCAGGCAATGATGTCCCCTCCAACACTGCAGACCATTGGTGAGGACACCTTTATAGCCTTGCCCCAGCTGGTGACTCACAAATTCTTCAGGGCAGGGGCAAGGGCAGGGAAGCGAGGGACTAGGGATGCAGGGACAGTGGTCCCCAGGGTGTGAAATTTGTCCCAGTTGTGTAAACAGGGGCAGGGGAGGCTGGGGGTGGAGGGGCTGTGATCTCTGGTGGAAAAGCAAAATACAGAAGGGAAAAGTTAGACACCATTTGTGACAAAATCCCCAGGGGGGAACAGGGGAAGGCAGAGACAATTAACAAGAATGATTAAATGCTCTTTGTAGCCATTTGCATAAGGAAGAGGGGATGTGGGAAAGGGATGGGGAGTACTGGGGCAGAATGATGGGCATGGGATGGGGGCAGTGGAATGGCCATGGGACAGCCTGATAGGCATGCCATGGGGATGGTGTAGTGGGCTTGTGATGGGGACAGTGCAATGGGCATAATTAGGATAACGTGATGGGCATGAGGAAGGCAGCTTGATGGGCATGTGATGGGACAGTGGTGGCAAGTACAGAGCAACCAGGAGTCAGGTGATGGAATGCTCAAGAGAGGACAGGGAGGGAAGATGGAAGGCAGGGGTGAACCCCAGGCGCAGGCACGGCAATGGTCCTGCTCAGGCATCCATGGTCCCTGCTTGGATCACCCCAGGGAGCTGCCAGGCCCCATTTGTGCACTGCCGGTGCAGTGGGAAGAACATGCACTTGCCTGTGCTCCCTGCCCTCTTCTTTAGCTTTTTGAGATGTGGACCATACCAGGAACTACAGAAAAGCTTCTCAATATGAGGATTGAAGGCTCGCTGCCCCCTCCCTCTCCCAGTACTGCCATGCATCTTGTCCCTGCCTGCTGCTCCTGCCTGAGCACTCGAGGTGAGGTGCCGCTGGCAGACAGGTCAACTCCCACTCCTGGGAGGGTTTCAATTTGGGACAAGAGAACAACATAGCAAATGGTCCCTGCTGTAGTTCTGCTATCAGTATCCAAACACCCCTGTCCAAATATTGGCCGAACCCTGCTCAGCTCCGAGAACAATTTGTCACCAGGGGCCCTCCCTGCCCCTCTCCATCTGTGGCAGCTGGGAAGCAGAAGGGGGCACCGGGCCAGCACAGCCCTCATTACTGTCTCCATTTGCTCGTCATTTGGGCCAGGAGTCTTACAACAGCAAACCCCGCAGGAGGCAAGCAGGGCCAGGGGGAACAAACCAAAAGCCTGAGATCACCCTGCAGGCATGCAGATTTCAACCTGCTAGTGTTTCACTGCTCCTCGGACCCCAGCATGGGTGACGCAGGCCAAAGTGGACACATGGAGGGTGGCACACAGCCACCCGCTGGCCACCAAGGCTGGCCAGAAAGGTGACAGCAAGCCACAGACCTGAGCCACTTAGGCAAACTTATCCTGACAATTAAAAGACAACAAGCAAAACGAAACATCTGAGCTCCCCAATCCTTCCCGATGCTGAAAGGGTTTAATTCTGATCTGCAATAAGCCTCTGATCCAGGCTGAGATTTGCAGGTGGATTTTGCAAAGCTGTAGCTAAACAATCCACAGCCCCTGATCCCCTGGGCCGGGGCCCCGGCTGTTTATCCTGCCCTGACCAGCCACCTCCAGTCCTGGTTGACCCCCAGCTGCAGCCACCTTAGGTCCCACACCGCGTCTCCAGCTGCCTCCGTAAGTACTGCAGAGCTCCGGCATGACCCTTCTGTGCCTTTTTGCCAGCACCCCGAGCACCCCAGACATTTCTTTTGCAGCAACACCCCTGAGACAGAGCAGGAGGTCTTGGTTAGCACACAGGAAAGGAGACGGAAAGTTGGGAAACTTTGGTACCAAGTCTTTGAGGTGCCGGTGGGGGTACAGGGAGAGGAGCAGAGGCACTGGGCGGTGGCTGCACTCTCAGCCAGGACCATTCCCAGGGCAAGAGGCTGCTGGCTGTGGTGTTGGCATGTTGTGGTGTGGTTCAGTCCAGTTTCGCAAGACGCGATGGGAGGGAGAATTTTGAAACAAGGTGGGGGAAAACAAACCACCCTACTCCACTGCCTCTGCCAAACCCTCCGCCCGCACTCAGGGCTGTGGGCAGGAGATGGCACCAGCAGAAAAACCCCCACTGATGGCAGTGAGCATGAGCTGCACTCCAGTGTGCTCACCCCACCAAGGGATGGGTCACCCCACTTGGCCAGGGCTCTCCGGGGAAGCATCCCCAAAGCACTGCCAGTGTGCTTTGCACTGATATAATTCTGCCCTCTGTAGACCTAGGGGCTCTCCTGGGGATGCAGGCATCACTGGTGCATGCATCCCTCTCCATCATTGGCCCCAGCAGCACAGAAAGGCTGATAGCCATGGTTCAGTCTCAGGTGGGTGAATTCCATTGTCCCAATGGAGCCTCGGCCTCTCAGGATGGGTGGCAGGTAGCTGCAGATGCCTTGGGTGAGCCCTGCACAGATGGGGGCGAGGTGCAATCCCCCTTCCTCGGCTGGGGGAGCCTCAGGGCCACCACCTGAAATTGCCTCCGGCAGGTCCCAAATAACATGGCGCAGACATAGCTTTTTGGCTTCCTTGGCTCAGGACATCACAGAAGACAAGGGACCCCCAGGAAGGCAGCAGGCACTTTACCCCTGCCAGCAGCTGACTCTCCATCCCTGCCCACAGCCCCCGTGCAAGGGAAGGCTTTGGCATCCTTCCCGGGCAGTGCTGCTCTGCCTCTGAAGTCAGGCTGGGGAGATAGCAGAGGTGAAAGGGCACTTGGCACTCCTCCACAGTTTGGGTCAATTGTTAATCGGAGAGAGATTGCTTTCCACTCTTTCAGGTAACCTCTCCTCCCCCTGGCTCCCACACACACACTGGTGCCCGCACAAAACCAGCACCCCAGCAGCGCAGCGAGGAGCAGAGCCGCCAGCAGGGCCATGGGAAGGTAAGCCCACAGGAGCAAGCCGTCAGCAAGCTGCATGAGAAGCTGCAAGCCCTGGGAAGGTGACAGCCAGCCCCCACCATGGTTTCCATGGGACTCCAGCTGCTGGGCTACGCTGTGGCCTTCCTGGGCTATATTGGCACATTGATAGCCATGCTACTGCCCAGCTGGAAGACCAGCTCCTACATCGGCTCCAGTATTGTGACAGCCGTGAGCTTCACCAAGGGGCTGTGGATGGAGTGCGCCACATACAGCACAGGTATCACCCAGTGCGACATCTACAGCTCTCTGCTCAACCTGCCTCCTGACATCCAGGCGGCCCAAGCCCTGATGGTGAGTTCCTGCACCATCTCCTCTATCTCCTGCCTCCTCACCATCGTGGGCATGAGATGCACCATCTTCAACCAGGGCTCACCAGGCAAGGACCGGGTGGCGGTGGCAGGAGGCGCGGTCTTCATCCTTGGGGGGCTACTCTCCTTCATCCCACTGGTGTGGAACATTCATGTGGTGCTGCAGGATTTCCACAACCCCGTCCTCCCTGACAGCATGAAGTTTGAACTTGGGGAGGCGCTTTACCTGGGCATCATCTCCTCCCTTCTGTCCCTCATCGGCGGCTTCATCCTCTGCACCTCCTGCCCTGCCCGGGACCCAACAGCCACCTATGCAAGCACCTACCAGCCCCAGCTGCTGGTGGGAAAGAGCCCCCAGCCCTCCGTCAGCCAGATGCAGAAGACCAAGAGTGAGCTCAACTCCTACAACCTGACAGGATACGTGTAGCGGCTGTGGGTGGGAACTGGGCTGGCACATCTCCCGGCTCCCCAAAGCATCTGGGCTGGCACTGAGGGGGTGCGGTAGGAGGAGAAGACACGGCGGCATGTTCTGTGCTCAGCACTCTTGCTCACAGGCTTGGGGGATTTGACCCTGCTCTCTCCCCAGGGATCTTGAGAGCCTGCTTGGAGATCCCAGCTAGTGGCTTACTAGCTTGGGTCTTGAGGTGAAGGACCTCAAATCCAGCTTCTGTTCCTTCCTCTGTGCTGCCAGCCCACAGGCAGCCCCTGGTACAGTGGGACCCCAGCCCACAGTCCCACATCCTGCCTGGATGGGGGTGGGTGGGCTTGTGCCCCCAAGGGACCAGGCCGCTGGCTGTGGAGACAGCACAGGGGAGCTCAGGGCATCTGTGCAGATCCGGAGTCACTGCTGGGGGGGTTGAGTGCTGGTTGCAAACCAATGTCGCAATAAATCTGTGTTTCTAGCCAGGATGTTGTTTCCTCCTGCACTGAGGGGCCCTAGCAGCTCTCCCAGCAGGGTAGACTGTGGTGGGGGGCCACGCTCACCCAACCAGTGGGTCTATAGTGCAGAGGGTGCACACAGCCCTTGCTCTGGCCTGTGTCCCCCCCACCCCATGGCTTTGCCACCCAGGAGCCTAGATGGGTGGGTGCACTATTGGTGGGGGAAGGGTCCCCAGGCAGTGGGGAAAGCCTCAGCATCACCGCATCTCAATCTCAGGATGTGAACAGCAGCACCTAGGAGGCCAAGCACCCAAGGCAGACACTGGCCACAGCAGAAGCTGAGCACACCGACACAGCTGCAGAGGGCTCTCGCAGGCAGGTCCTGAGCCCAGGGGTTCTTGCAGGGGCTGTTTTGGGAGGAAAAATGCTATCAGTGAGACACTGGTAAGCCACAAAGGATGGGCAGGCAGGGGCCAAGACTGCTCCACATGACCCTTCAGCAGTGGTAGGATATACTGTGTTGTTGCAGCCCTGCACAGTAGCAGAAGCACAACAGCTCACACAGGCTGCCAGTGGTGCTGGGGAATGCTGGGCACGTGCCAGGGCACGGCAGGAGGAGAGGAGGTGCAAGCAGCCCAGCGTGCAGCCCACAGAAGAACAAACACATTTTAACCACTGTGCACCCTGTGACATCCCACTGCCAGAGGCAAGATAATCCTTGCGTTTCTGTCTCCCAAGGGAGCAGGAGGCTTTGGTCTACCTGCTGGCCACTCATAAAGCAATTTAGATTAGGTCCCAGAGAGGACAGGACCATGTTCCCCACTCAGACGTCACCACCGTTACCCTTGCACCAGTGAAATCATGTTTGCAATGGGGTTGCTCCTGATAACAGTGAGTCACGCTTTCACTGAGCAAGGGGCCACCTGGGGACCCATCCCCAGGGTGATGCTCACTAGAGGGGACCAGGGTGGATTTCAAGGCAAAGGCAAATCACCCCCTATCCATGGCCAAGGGACAAAGTGCTGCCTCTGCCCTGGGCTGGCTGAGTTACTTATTGCTGCCCTGGGTGCAGAGGATGGAAAGTATGCAAGGGGCTCAGCCTCTCTGCTGCATTCCCCAGGAGATGCCATAAGCTCACTTAAGTCTTTCATCCATAAATGTTTTGTTTCTGGGCAGCTGACACAGAGAGGAGGCAAGAAAATAGTTGGTACAAGAGGTTGCACCTCTAAAGAGGAGGAATTCCTGGGCACCTCATCCTCGCCCCTTGCCTCCCACCCCAGGCACCTCCCACAACAGCGCTGCCTGTGTCTGCGGGCAGGGGCTCCGCTAATTAAACAAAGGGGCATTTGAAATTCTCGGTTCAGAGTTTGATTGCTGCGGGGTTTATTAACACTTTAATTCAAGCAGCAGAAGGGAAGATTTGTGGTTTTAGAGGAGTCAGCTTTTGCATGGCTTCCCCCCAAAGGAAAGAGGGAGCCAGCATAGGCAAGGGCAGGCAGAGCAAGGAGTTCAGGTGCAGAAACACCTGTGGTTTGGACAGATGAGCACAGGGCAGAGGCACTGCAACGGGCCCCAATGTCCCCAACAGTCCCTTGGGCTTCTTTCTTACCTGCGCAATGCCAGACTTCCCTTCCATGGGTGAAGCACGCCAGCCTCAGCTGCAGCACAGCAGGAGAGGAGCTGACAAGCATCACACTGAAAAGGGGGCAAGCCTTTCTCCAGGCCCCCATGCCTCCAGCCCTATCAAGGGAGAGCCCCTACGTTAAGCATGGGTGGGCTCAGGGTGGGGAAGATTTCTCCCCTCCAGCTTTTCTGGCCTTTAACTTGAACACACCCAAAGATGTAAAACTTGGCTACAGGGCAAGGCAGGTTGGAAAGGATTTTCCGCTTCTTTACCAGCAGCAGCGGAGGATGGGGAAGCAAGGACACAGAGTGCACAAATGTAGTGGCAGTGGTTATCTCTGCCTCATGCAATAGCCATGTTCCTCATTATCAATAAGCAGGGTCCTCGAGGGCAGGATGGATGCGGCCCAGCCCAGGGCCAGAGAGGACAGGAGCCCAGACTGCCCTGGGAGCCACCTCAGCCAACAGCAAGCGTGAACAAAGCGATGGAGCCAAGCCAGCCAGCATGGTGCAGAGCCAGCCCCTAGGGCTTGCCTCTTGCCCCTCACCAGCTCAGTGGGAAAAGTTGAGGGTGGTCTGGGTTTTCCTGCAAGAAAGCCACAGAGGAGCACGGCCCCAGCTCAGGACAGGAGTGGGATACAAGGAGGACCGTCAGCCAGGGGGAAAGCAGAGGAGGGGTGGAAAGAAGGCTGGGTGGGGAACAGCTCCCTGAGCCGAGCTCTCAGGCAGGAGCCCTCACCTCGCAGGACAGCTTTGTGGAGCAGAGCGCCTTGCAGTCCCTTGCTGGAGGGCCAGGCTGCGATGACTAATCCTCTGTCATAAGGAAACAAGTCTTTCCCCTCTCTTCTTGCTCTGGATGGTGCCTCATATGAAGAAGAGAGGCAATAAAATACTAACATGCCCTTATCTACAAAAGCAATAGAGGCACTATAAACTCCCAGCACAGCCAAACACACAGCTGCACCTTGGGCCAGGGGCTGCAACCCTGTTGGATGGTCATGAGAAACATGTAAAAAGTCCTGATTTCTCCTTCCAAAAAGGGAACAATGCATGCTTATCACCATGGCCTTTGCAGCCAGCCCTTGCCCACCGGGCACCCCCACCCACAGCACCCCTGGCTATGCACTGGCCAAAGCACCCTCCTGCTTCCCTGGCCCAGCAGCACCTGGCCGCTGCCCCGTGCAAGCAGAGCCTCTTCTCATGCAGAGCACTGGGTAGTGATGCCCAGGGGGAAAAAGGGCACAGACTTGTCCCAGACCCAGCCAGATCCCATGCCTCCTGCCTCTCTGGAGCCCTCCAGGCAAGCAGAGCTTAGTATGTTTTGGCATCCCTAACCTGCCTCTTGAGCCTGCCTAGCACAGCTGACCTGAAGCAGCAGCAAATAATCCATGTAAGCTCTCCTGAGGATTATCAGGCCAGGTGCTGGGAGAGCCCATCTCTGCCCACAGCCCCCAGGGAAGCGCTCAGATAGGAGAGGCAGGAGGGGGAAGAAAATTCAGGGCAAGTTCCTGATGGGCTGAGGCACTTGGAAAAGGCCTCCACATTCCTCCACCCTCCTCCCAGCCGTGGCACACTCCCAGCTGCCTCCTACACTATGCCAGAGCCTCCTGGGCCCTCAGCAAGCCAGGGCTGGTGTGGAAGAGGACAAACTCTTCCTACCCATGGTGTTACAGCAGCCTTGTCAGGAGCAGCAGAGAATATGCGATAGAGAGGGGCTGCTCTCGGGCACTTCAAATCCTGACTCCCAGGCTGGGCGAAGCAACAGCTCAAGCCATAGACTGTGCTGGTGGGAATGGGAGATGCACCCCCTGACCCAGCCATGACCAAGGCCCCACCTGCTGTCCCTGCTGGTGGCCACACTGTAGCCCAGGAAACAGCCTCATGGTTTCACCTCAGGGCATCTATGATGCTCGGCTGGCAATTGGACTCACACCTTACCTCCAAAGGCTTCCTGCCCTCCGAAAGCCTTGGAGATAGCCCCATCTGAAGTCACACAGCTGGGACACTACCACAAGACTGTTGGTGCCTGGCTCTTCTGGTTTTAATGGGACACATTGCAATGGAGGTGAGGGGTACTGAGAAACCAGCTCCTCTACAGAAAACACCTTCAGTCAGAGGAAAAGCCTATCCACAAACTCATGGCTTTCCATAGCCTCCTGGAAGAGACTGGTTTAAAGGTGCTTTAAAGGATCTTTTGGTCTTTAAACAAAGATATGAGGGAAACCAGGGAGAATGAACTCCATGGCACCGCAGGGGACAGAGACCTTTGGGTGAACCAGAGGAGATTGCGAGAAAGCACCTTCCTGGCTGGGTTTGAACAACAGCTTGGAAATCTATCAGGAGAGTTATAAAAAGTCTTTAACTCAGAAAATTATGATACCTGTGAAGAGGAGACAGAGGTTTGATCTTCCAGGCATTTTATTAACATCACAATCAGATTTCTCCATAATTTGAGTCTAATCTACACTAGAGGAGCTTCAGGTTAGCGATCTCAGCAAACCTAGCATACATGCAATCTGTAGCAGTGAAAGCAGGTTTTATGAGTAGAACCTACACCTATTCAGTGAACAAAATTAGCTTTATCTGCAAGACGCACTTTTATAGTGGTGTGATGTCGTGGTTTAGCCCCA
>VZTV01005600.1:4092-16352 GCA_013400875.1 Anhinga rufa | reverse complement strand
AAGAGATTTATGAAGAGATTTAATTATGTGGGATATTGTCCAGTTGTATGTCTTTTGCTTCCTATTCCACGTATACCCCTCAACTTACATAGCACAGGGGAGAGCCACTGTGTACAGAAAATGGCTCAGGATAATGTGAAAAAGAACGACACAGTGGTTCTCAGAAGAAGACAGGAGGTCTGTGCTGCTTTAGAAGAGCTAAAAGCTGGTGACGCAGTCTCTTGTGGGTACAGAAGGTGAGTGGTAGGAGTCCAAATGCGTAACTGCCAGATGGGCCAATTGCCACGTGACTCAATAGCTCATCATGCTGTGATGGACAGAGGCTGGGAGCTTGTGTGGAGGGATTCCCACTCCACGTGGTTAGTCCCGGCTCTGCTAATGTGGGTGGAGGGTTGCTCTTTCCCTAATTTATGCTGGGTTTTTGGTCCTGTTTGTGCTCTGTTCTGCAGGACGCCAGTCCTACCCCTTGACAGACTTTGCACTGCCTACCCTTGTCAGTGGGTTACTTTCTTAATCACCTTCTGGATTTCACAGAGCAGAATGCCAATTTGTGCTCAGGTATAAAGAAGTCCAGGGTGGTTGTCATATGGTCGTCATAGGCTGTTTTCCACAGAGTTCCCATGCTGGGGAATTTTAAAATGCAAACACATTCAGTATTAAAAAGTATGAGAGATACCAAATGAACATTGGTATGTATAATAGGTATGAAGGTGGAACGCATGCTGGGCAAACTTTCATATCCAGACTTCTCACCGGTGCCTGCCCTCCTCCCTGGAATGTAAAATCCAGAGATTGCAGCTCTGTGAAAAGTTAATTCCAATAATCCAAAACCTATTTGTGCAAAGCAAACTAATAAAACAATAACTATATACTAACTAGACAGAATAATGGTTTATCTAAGGCATATGCGATGCCAGGCCTTACTCTGCAGAACTCTGCCAGCAGAAAACAGTGCTCACTGGGGGCCTCTCCACCATGCAGTGGAGCAGGGAGCAAGGGTGAGGCTTACACACCTTCCATCTCATACCTTAGAAGGCGGCTTTATTGCTATAGGATGAAACACGCGTGAGGGAAGCGTTTTATTCCTATCTTCTTCAACCCCAAGTCTGCCAAGCTGTTGATGATTCTTGCAGAGGTATTGATTACATGCAGAACTGTGTGCAACACTGAGGTGTTTGTAAGGTTCTGACTTTCAAATGTAATTGTTTAGATGTGACACAGAATCATTAGCTTTTAGTCACTGGGAAGTGCAATATAAAATCAAGTATTACAGGATAGTTCAGTATTGTAGTTTTTATCTGTAAGAGTAGTGTGACCAACTGGTAATGGCAGTCCTATTCATTTTTTTAACACTTTCAAGTGTAATGTCCTCTACCTAGAAAATACTATGAAGCTTATTTTTATTCATTCCAATGAACGTATGGGGGGAGCCTTACTCCCCCCATACAACTGCATGACAGTAGCATTTCTTGTCATATTTAGGCAACTTTTTGCAATCTTTTCACATGAAAAAAGAACCCTGAAATTTGAAGGTGGGATGTGATCCCTCCTTAATTAAAATTGCACCAGCTCCTTCCTGTAACCTAACTAGCAACTTTCTGTCCTGTTTCTGGGTTCATTTTAAAGATAACCTCCCCTTTTAACTCCCAGTGATAGTAATTTTAATTACTGTTGCTCTCCTAAGGTATCTTTGAAAGAGCTGCCTCCTACCAGAAGGGCTTGCTAGTTTACGGTTATATTTGCATGGTTTCTCATCTAATTTTAATATAAACTTAATTCAGCCAAAGCATTTAAGTGTCACTATATCTCCTTTTTATATGTGCTTTCTCGCTGAAAAATCTCCAGGTGAGATCAGTGCCTGTAGCTCTTACTGTATGGGACAACCCAATGCATATGCCAGCTTCAGAAAAGGATTTGTGCATTAGTAATCTACATTACTTAAAATGTAAGTGCAACATCTGGTACTTCAGCAACATTGAGGAAGTGATGACCTGTGGTACCCCCTGCACCAGCTGGACGTAAAAAGCAGCCAGGACTGTTGTGAACTTCACATGACATTCTTTAAATAGTTGCTCCCCTTTCATTGCAATTTCCTACTAATTGAATGCATTTTTTCAAATAAATTATTCTTTTCAAATAAAGAGTATGCAAACATTGAGATTGTTCGTAATTAAGCTGTGATAGTCTGCTACTCTTGCAGCTAGTCCAAGCATCCAGCACAAAATGAGCTGTTTGGCGTGGAAGAATTCTTATGTAAGAATTCATCTGTAAGACTTGACAGGTAAATACTATAAAATTTTAGCTATGTTATTTGGAAGAGGAAAAATGGATTGCTAACAGTGACATCAGCTACCATCTGGATAGGATTAATGCACATTCAAAAGCAAGATTGGATGCAAATTTTTAATTCTCATTCTGCACCAAACAATAGAGTTGAGAAATTACAGTTGAGGGAACCTTCAGCAGGAGCAGCTGAGGAAAGTAAGCCCTCTTTCTCATGTAAGTTGCAAGACCATTGACTGTAAATTTGGTATTTTGATTCACTGTGATGCCATTAGCAGAACACTTAGCAAAGGTGGTCCCTACTGTAATACAGTCCCAAGCAGACTGCCAGAATTATGGACTAACCTTAGAGAAGGCTGGAGCCTAAAATGACAGCTAATTGCTGCAGTCGCAGATGACAGCACTGAGGATTGCATGTCAGAAAAGGTTTCCCCTCTTTCCTTTAGAAACACTATTTTATCCGATGGCTCATCTGCCTTTGCACTAAGTATAGGAAAATACAGACCAGTAAGTCATGCTGATACCAATGACTAATATGAAAAGAATACAATTACCAGTTTGCTGCACTGTCTTTCCATTAACGGGGCTGTGTCAGACAGGGAGTTAAACAAGCAATTTTATCTCCTGTTAGCTTAATTTGGAAAGTTAAGTATTAGTTATTTGCCTGTTTTTATTTTTAACTACAAGGTAAGCATTTGCTTAAATGTATTGTGCTTTAACTTAGACAGCCAGTATGCCACCCAGGAGGCCACCCTTCTATTACTTCTATCTACTCCTCGCTTAGCCAAAAAGTTAGTGTATGTAGTCTGCTCTTACATGCCTTGGATCCCTAATGATAATTGCCATCAGTGTAAAGTAAGCGTAGCGTGCTTCTAAATCAAAACAGTAATGATAAATAGTTGGTGTTCATTCAACAGACCTGTTTCTCTGCCAGGCCAGTTATTCTAGCTGAAGCTCTGTTGCAGAAGATGCTGGATAGTGAAGAAGTGACCCCCGTGATCCAGTAGCCAGTGCAAAAGAATTAATTGAGGCAAGTCAAAGAGCATGTTTCCACGTAGAGTTATCCATCAAAGTGTCACAAAACAGATGAGTCAATAGCAGTTAGCATTGTTCAACATGCTGTGACTGAAAAGGAAGGAAATCAAATTAACACTAATTGTATCTTCTTTCAATTCGTCATTTCAGGGCTTAGTGCATAGCCAATTTAAAACACATATGTGGTCATATAAAAAAACTTGCATGATTAAACAATATTTTTAGCAGTCTTGTCAGTCTCCCTAACGACTTTGGAACCCATTGCTCAATTGGTCCAAATTTGAAAAGGAGATTGTGTTGCAGCTATCACTGTTCTTACGGTGTGCTAAAAATCAGCATCCAGGTAAAGGAGAGAAACATAAATCAATGCTCCACACAGGAGGAGGGGCAGCAGAGTGCAACCGTTGTCCTGCGGCTTTAGCAGCAGCCAAGCAGAGGCTAAAGTAGCATAACTCGGGACTGCCACTGGCTCTCATCCAGGAGAGAGACTGTGAAGAAGAGCTGGGATATTGCAGAGAAGAGAATGGTACCGTTTAAGGACAAAACCACAGATCTGTAGGAAATCAGGCTTCATTACCTCTGCTTCTGCTGGAGCAACTTGTTTATAAGCTCAAGATTCTAAAGGGTTCTTTGTGTATAATTGTTAGAGTGATTAGGGATAATAATAAGGACAAAAAGAACAGTCTCACTGTCTGGCAGTCAGAGCCATGCCCCCCCAGCCTTTCAGGCATACAATCCTATTCAGCAGTAAAGCCTGATGTAATTGGTTTGCAACTATTGCTTTCGAAAAGGTAACAGTATTACCATAATTATTTCGTTTGGTTTATTCATACAGTAAAAAACCATAGTGTAATCTGCCCGTGGGACTAAGTAATTTATGTGTGCATATGTTCAATATGTCAGGTTCAGCAGGGCTTTTAAGAAGTTATAAATCACTCACAAATGAGTTCACAGTGATTTTAGAGTATTATAATGACAGGACTAATTTAGACAACACCAAGGTACTGAATAAATTCACAAAGTTGATTGAAGCATTAGAGAAGACAGTAAGTAATATAGTGCAATTGGAATATGACAGAAGCACAGCATAACTTCCGTGTCTGCCTTAATTTTCACAAGTGTAGCAATTACTTGTTTGTTTGCTTTTTTAAATACATCTAGCAACATCCAAGAGGATTTCTGAAAAATGTCAACAAACTGAGCTTAACCATCTCCACTCTTGGTTGAGTAGGCGTGTAATAAAACTGTTCTGTTAGCCAGAAGGACGCTTACAGTAATTGAATTTCTTTTCAAATCTGACCTCCAGCTAGCATACAAACAACTGTTGTGATTAAATGCACTTAGTACGTTATTAATGTTTAATATTATTTTGCCTTCCCAACAGTCCTTAAATTCACAGTGTATTTCAAATATCTAATAACTTCAACACCTTTTTCCCAGATTTTTACATTATATTATGAGATAAATTTGATGAGGTGCTGAGCACCAGTACATCAGCAGTTTTCTGTATGGTCAGCATTAGTTAGTTGATGGTCCACACATTTGAGGCTTGAGCCTTGGTAGCTAAGTACAGGTCAGCAGCTGGAAAGCAACATTTAGGGTTGGGCAAACTGACTTATGAAAAAAGAAGAGCCTTGACTGACCTTCACTAAAATCTATGTCTGCCTTAAGATAAACCTGATCCTGCTAACAGAGAGAGTACTAGCACCAACTGGAGCAGCTGGTTGATTGAGTGTCATAGTCCCTAGGCTGCATAGAGCTTTTGAGCTCAAGAGCTTTCCCATATGCTCTTTGGGGCATTTCAGTCTTCATTTGTATGCTATCCACTACACTGGGGTCCCAATAATTGTATCTGTTGCGTCAGTATATAGTATTATCCTAGTTGTCATTATTATTATTGAATATCACTGTATTGTGCAGCTTCATAACAAACAGAAAATTCTAAATTGCCAAAGATCCAGGTGTGTGAAATTCTGTAAGCACTAAGTGCATTTGATAAAGGCACAAAGGTTTTAAGATTTTAAGACAGATCTTCAGCTAGCATAAAGGCTGTCTTAGGGATGTCACAAGCCAGTTTTACTTCGTATTTTATAATAAGCAAACACAGGAGGTTCCACTTGAATATGAGGAAGAACTTTCCTGTGCGGGTGCCAGAGCAGTGGCACAGGCTGCCCAGAGAGGCTGTGGAGTCTCCTTCCCTGGAGACATTCAAACCCAGCCTGGACGCGGTCCTGTGCCCCCTGCTCTAGGTGTGCCTGCTCACGCAGGGGGGCTGGACAAGATGATCTCTTGAGGTCCCTTCCAACCCCTACCATTCTATGAGTCTGTGATTCTGTATGCTTTCCTAGCTTTTACCTGCTTTTGTAATGCCTGGCTGTGTTTTACAGGAAGTAAGAGCTGCATCGGATTTGTCTTGGCAAATATAAGCAGGTTCATTATTCACACTCCAAAAGGAGCTGTAAAGGTTTAAATTACACGCAGTAAACATTAAACATTTCAAACATTTCATACGCCTGAGGCGTATGCACAGAACATTTACAACCAAGCACATCATCTTTTCTAGCAAACAATTCCTAGGAATGTAAATTCTAGTGCAATACTTTTCATATGCTTTATGTTCTGTGCATAGCAATCTTGGCAAAGTAATTTTGTTAGAAGCAATAAACCAACTACTTATGCCTGGGATGAACACGAAAAGAAAATGGCAGTAAGTCTCAGCATTTGTCTTTGTTACTCAGGGTGTGTTTCGATTTTTTTTTTCTGTGAAGATCATCAAATCAGATATGCTAGAGTGCATCTGAGCAATACGTACACCCTTAATGACCAAACAGCTGCATTGGAAAACGTGGAAATGAGGTGGCTGCGTACTGCTTTTTTTTGCTTCCATACAACAGCTGTAAAATCTTTGGTTGAGCATCCTGAAGTTCTTACTTTCCAGAGCAACTAAGAGTTCCTTAGCACAGACGGGTGGAGAAGGGCAGGAGAATGCTTCAAAACGAATACAGTCATTCTGGGATACAGCGGCTCTGGATACAGGGGCGATGACATTAGTGAGAAGCCAGAAGGGATAGGCTCTCTAACATGGAAGGTGAGGGCTTGTACAGGGAAGGAGGAGAAGAGGTACCAACAAAGTGGAGTAATACAGTAGTCATAGCTCCTGGGGGAGAAGAGAGAAGCGGGAAGTGCAGAGCGGCCAAATGCATTTTTTTTAACTACTGGCTAGTCTATTGACATACATAAAAGTGCCTACAGCATTCCTTTGGTGGTAGAAGCAATTAATTGAAGAAATATCTGCTATTTAAATATTTCTATTGGCGTGGTTGAAAAGGAGGCAAAATCTGCTAGAGCAACTAGACCCAGTACTTGAAGGCAGTCTCCCAGCCTGCGCCTCTGTTTGTCCCGTTGTTGGTTACAAAATTCTCAGAGTACATGGGGTTTATGGGCAGGGCAGAAATTGAGGATTTATTTCAGTTAGATGTATGTCATTATAGAAATGCCTAGTAATCTCTGCTGCCATTCTGTTGAAAACTGTAATGTAATCAGTTGGCACCTTGTGTACAGCTGGCTGTAGGACAAGAAAAAATCAATAGGGCATACCAATGAAAATGATGCATTATTTAGAAAATAGCAACTTATGCCCTATAGGGAAGAAGAAATGGAAGGTTATCTCTTTCTTTTTTTGTTAAAATGCACTTAAGCTTTCTCATAGAAGATTGAGTGCATAGTCCGTGCTGTGTCCAGCAAGCTGTACTGTTTAGACAAATCAAATGATTTAAAATATGGTTCACATCAGAGCAGGCAATATTCTCAATGGTAGTAAGAGTATCTCATCAACATCACCAGATTCAAGCATGCCTAAATGGCCAGGTGTCCACATTAAGAAGCTGATGGAGACATAGGAATAAGTGGGGTGAGGTGGCAGTGTTTGGTTTGGTGCCGATGCGTAAGATTCTAGGTTGAGGCAAGAACAGGAAGTGCTGCCACAGTTCCATTAGTAAACAGGAAGACCAACATCTGCACCAAATACTGGTCTGAACCAGCTCTGGTCTGTCCTATGAACTACGTAACATTAACAGCAGGAATGCATTATGTGTGCATCTCCCAGTTTAGTTGCCTTCCAAAAGGAATGCAGTTTGCACTTGAGATGTGAACCAAAGTGGCAAGGATCAGGAGATTCACTCAAAACGTCCACTCCGATAAAAAATGAAAAGCTGATGTAGGTACAGGCTGTACAAATTTAAAGAAGTTAACTGAACTAGCATCTCAGAGGATGTTTACAGGTGCTTTGAGACAGGGAGTTACTTTAAAGGAAGAATTTTTACTTCACAGAAAATATTCTGAAATTCTGTTTTTATTGAAAAACAGTTTGCAACAGTCTTCAAAGATATTTTAAAGGGTCATTTTAATGTGTATGTACTTAGATACTGATTTATTGTACTTAGATACTTGAGAGGGATCAGCATTATCTTTCAATTCAAGTGGCCCTTTTACCTCACTAGAACTTCCAGGACTGAATTTAGTAAAATTTTATTTTAACTATGTTATATTATCAAATAAAGAGTTTTCTTTCCTGTTGCAGCTGTCCATTTAAATATGTTGTGAAAAGGAAAAGGCTTTACAAGTAAGACAGAAAAAGAACAGTTTTAATCAAAGTGGAGTACAGTGACAGTAGGTCTTGATAACCTGCAAGATACACAGGTGATTTTTCTCTACTGTATTTCATACTTTAATACATTATACTTACATATCTTAAGATTTCCAATGACAAATAGTCCTTCACTGCCACATGCTTTATGTAATAAAGCAAAATGACTACTCTGTTCTAAAACATACCCAATAAAACACTAAGGTTGGTAATCTTATAAGTGTCACTCATTCACCACTGCAGATCAAGTTTCAAGCCAGCCTTTATGTGCAGCTGGGTGTTGTGGGTGCCAGGAACCTCTGAACTACAGCAGAGTTCTGTCTCAGGTCACTAGGATTGCTGATCAAATCAATACAAAGTTCCCACTTGCTTCCTATTAAGAGCTTTATTCAAGAACAGCATGCATATCAAACAGTTTTGTTGCTAAAAACAGAAATAGGCATCCAGACAAGAAGCTGAAACAGGTGGTAAAATATATAGCTTTACAGACCAAAAGAAAAACTATTTACATGTATGAAAATGAGTGATAACACTGGAGAGTAAAAGACATGGTAAAAATTAAGATAGTGACCTGTGACACAGGTAACTGAAGTAATTGCTAAGCTCTAAGTGCATTATTTTGGTAGGTCCCAGGCCTATTTCAACAACATACAAACCTGAAAGACACATCTTTTGGAAGAGAGACAAAAATTACAGAAAGTACTTTTTTTTCTAATATCTTCCTGGGGTAGCTAAACAGAGATCATTACATCATTAAGCTACTTGATACTGAATCAAAATGTACATGCCTGGAGACGTTCAATTAAGGAAGTAGTTGATTATACTGTTTTTCGAAGAATCATCAGTAGTGTCTTTAGATGACAGTGGACTAAAATACTATTTTCATTATTTTTCTTTATTTAGAAATTAGAGTAAGACATGGATAAATACATACTTTCACGATACAGGAAAGAAAAAAGTGCTCTACAGCTAGAAAGGGAGGCATAAGTTAGTTTTATGCAGACTATTTATAAGCTAAGGCAGTGAAAGCTTTTCTGATGTTGGCAACAAACGCAGAAAAATTGTTAGTTTCTCTCACTTTGAGCTGGAACTCTTCTATACAGTCCAGAGGAGGAGTACAGGAAGTCACTAAAATGACACAAATTTCCATAAGATTATAAAAAAATCAATATTAGCGTTTTTCATGCTTATGAAATACAAAGATAAACTACATTTGCATGTTTTAGCTTCATCCAGTATTATTTTTGAACAACCTATTAAATCATTTTCTTTCAGCAAAGACAAAGCCTCAAAGAACACTTTTTTTTATTTCCAGACCTCCTCCTCAGTGCTGTGTTCCTGCTTGAATTGATACAGCAGTTTCCAGTAATCCATAGCCTGCTCAAAAATTGAAACACATTCCTAAACACTTCTGTTGCTCTGCAGGCAGGCAGAGTGAAAACTGATGTAGCCCAGCATGTGATAAACTTTGAACTTCAGCACAGTTCAGATTTTAATTAGTAAAACCAGAAATCTATTCAGTCCATACCTGGAGGCATAGCAGAGCAACAGCAGCATCTGCCTAGAAGCTACTCAGCACAGAACTCAAATTACCACTGCTGTTCTTTGTAACTGAAGTAAGATCCGCATTGGAAAAACAGCTTTAAGATCTGAAATGTTATACCCTTGCAGAAGAAGAATGCTGGATTTCAAGCTTTAATCTTTCTCCTAGAATCACACAACTCTAAGGGCTCCCCACACAGTGGGGAACCTCATTTCTTCTGCCCTCTAGGCTTCTCAAACAGGTTGAAATATGTCTGTCAGCATAAACACTCACTCCAGCATAAAGTGAAGAAGCAGCAGACTACAAGCTGAAGCATTTATCTATGCCTGTGTATCTCCCCTCTCTCCTGCTTTGCTCAGTACAAAGTAAACAGCAGCTCCACAAATAGAAGGGAGCGAAGATAAGCAGTTGTATTTCCATATAAATTAACAAGAGAAACTTAAAAACCACCACATTACCATTGCAAGATTTTTCATTCAGAAGTCAGAAGATAAAGGTTACAACTAAACTGTACTTTACTCCTCTCCCCCTTTATTCAAATAGGGGTATCAGATTCTGTCCTCTTACTTAAGTATTCGGAATTCACATACCTTCATAATCTCCCTGTTCATTTATGGAAAGGGTAAAAACATATGGCTTGTCAGGATCTTTGTGGTCAATGTGTCTGAATACAAACTGTAATTGTTCATCTAAAACAAATACAAACAAAATTAATTAACTAACCACTAACCTCTGCTAGAGAGGGTCACAATGATGACTAAAAAAAAAAAAATCACAACATTAAGCTACAGTTTCACTTAATATTCTTCGAATACTTGGAAGTTAGGCAAACCTAGTCTCTTTGTAAGACAAATGCATTTTAACATACCATATTCTGCCATTTGAGAGACAATGGTAATACCTGGGCTGTGGCAATTCTTCAGTTGTGTAAGTTAACATGTTCTTTGCTGCACAATCCAACATTAACCACATTGTATCACTGCACATGGAAACTACAGAAACTTACTGTGAATTCTGCGTATCTCCAGTCCAAGCCGCTCTTCAAACAATAGTTTAGACTTGCATAGTCGTTCCATTCTCTCCTTAGCAGCTTTGTTTTTAGAAGATATTACTAGAATTTTAAAAGCCACCATAAATATCAAAGCAAAGGTAAAATAAGCACATAAAAAATAGAACAGTAGAAAAGCCCATCAGGAGCAAGTGTTGAAAACAATTTCTCCTCTAATTAAGAAAATCTACTTATCCTTTGCTTGCTTACTTTCCTTTTTCTTCATCAATTCTTCTTTAAGCTCTTGGATGCTGTCAGTCAAGTCCTTCTTTTGCTGCTCTTCTTGATTTAGGTTAGATATTATTTCTGTCAAACGCTCTTGATTTTCTGATATGTGTTGGCTCTGCTGGAGAATCTCTGAAGTGAGGCAAGAATATATGAACACATACAGTTGATTAATTAGATCCCCACTATTTAGTACTTATCTATATATAGTTTGAGATGACTCATTTGAAAGAGATCTAGCAAAATGTATGCCATCTCAGCTGAAGAGAGAAGTCAGCATATGTACACTAACGGCATCAAATAAAAGCTTGAAGTGAAAGTCATTCAAAAGAGAAGCTACTAATTAGGGAGGTCCTCTGATACTTCAGTCAGATGCAATTTGTTTCTGGTGCCAGAACTATATACATCCTCCAAGCAGAAGGATGGTGGATCCTGTCCACAGGCAAATAACTTTACATTCTGAAAGCAAGAAATGGAAATACTGACTGATATTAGAGTTACAATTACTTTTACCCAATATTCTGAAGGTTATCTACAAAATTCAGAGAAGTTACTCCTAGACTGATAGGCTGACTGTATTCTATTACTAATGTGGAAGAGGCGTAAGTAGTCTCATGATATTTATCTTTACTATGTAATTTAAACTTACTCTTCCTATTGCAGTCAGGAAGTTCTGATACTGTGTGTTATTTTAAATACTTAAGCACCAAAACCCCTATACAGAAAACTTTTACCTGATCTTTATCTTTTTGCATCATCAATGAAGTTTTCCAACAAATTGCTTTTGACTTGCAATTTACAGCCCCTAACGAACCAACTATGTTTGGGTTTAATTCTATCTTCATTCTGATATTCTGACACAATAAATAAAACACCATACCATACCATGGCTATACTGCTCAATTTTATCAATCATCAGGTCCCCTTCTTTCAGCTTGTTGGACCATTTCTCTGTAATAGAAAGTTATCTCAGTTATCTGAAGAACTATGATAACTTGGAAAAAGTAGAGGTAACAGGAACATAGAGCCTTTTTACCTGAAAGCGCTTTTATGGACTCCTTGCATGAATCTCTCAGTGCTAAAGTCTGATTGATCTGTTCAGTGCCATGAATGCTTTTTAATTTGGTCCAAAACTCTTTCATTTCTCTTTCAAAGAGGATTATTTCATCTTCTGTCTTCATATCAGCCATAGTGCTGCAACAAACACGGCAGCGAGTAAGTACAGCGTCAAGGCACACAAGACAATCGCAGCAGTTACAACTCAACGATTACAGGGTAAACCTTCAGGGCAGTTTTTATCTCCTTGACTTATTAAGCCCCTTCCCTTAAGTTTTTGTTGTTGTTACTGTTACCACCACAAGAAGTAACGGCGGGAGCGACGTCTTCTGCTACTCCACCGGCGATGGGCTGCCTGCCTCAGGAGGCGCGGCGCGGCACGGCGCTCGGGGCCGCCACGGCACCGACAGCCGCTCCCAGGACCC
>VZTV01005592.1:0-29347 GCA_013400875.1 Anhinga rufa | reverse complement strand
AAAAAAAAAAACTAAATTATCTTCTGATTCTTTGCTAATGACAACTCCAGTTGCAAAAGAAGAGGCAGTGTAACTGTTGGGCTTTGCTAACATTCAGGCTCACAAAAATATTTGGGCAACAAGCTCACTTAAATGTCAGTGAGAGTAGGTGTTGTAGTATACCTTAGGATGTGGCTTTCACAACCCCAGAGTTCCCATTTGTCAGGACCTTTCCCTGAAAGAGCTGGGAGTCACTGTATCTCAAGAAACCATGGCTGAGAATCTCTGAGTCACTTGCTGTAAAAAGTTAGCAGCCTCAGCATTGTGCCTGAATGAGATAAAACAGACATAAAATCTCACCATTCTCTTTGTGATGAGCATTTGATTTCTTGGAAGTTCCCAGTCTTTCTAAGCATGATGCTTTGTCAACATCTTCTCTTGCACTAAGTGTCACCTGTTCTCCACCAAGAAAAAGGACTTAATAGTCAGGTGTCACACTGGTCAGAACATTGTACTTTTGAATCCAAGCCAAAGTGGTTATGTACAGAGGATTTCTGTACCTAGGGTGAGATTCACTTCAGCTGGTTTCATTTTTCTAGAAGTTTCTAAAATTTTCTATTCAAAGCCAAGCACCTAGATTCCCCTCTGTGATCAGTGGCAAGAGGCATCTCCAGAGGAAGGCTGTTAAGACCTCTTCTCTTAGCAGTGGCTGAAACTTCGATAAATGACAGGGTATTTGAGTTATATTCAGGCCTGAATGCCATGATAACAGCCCTTCCCAGATATCACAATTAACCAACTTTGTGCAGTCCTAGACAGCTTTGAAATTAGTTCATTGCATACCTGAGCTTCTATAGTTGCTTCCAAAGAAACAGTAAAGATGTCTGCAGCCAGCAATTTTTAAGAAAACTTATTCTGCCACTCAGCGATAAAATATATACCCTTCAGATGATGTGACCAATAACTGGCAGCATTATTCATCAAGCAGGGTCTTATAGAACACTAAAAAATAAAAACTGCAAAGCTAGCTGCTAAAAGTGTCCTCTTGGAAACACAAAAATGGAAGAAAAGCATTGGTCATTGCCCAAAATGGGTTGTTCTGCTTGTAAAACTACATTTTTCAGCTTAAAGGCATTCTTTTGTAACTTTACTATTTCAGATGATTGAAAATGAAATATTCAGCAGAATTCCACTAAAATCTTGTAATGCATATTTCAGAAATAGTGCAACTCCAATTTTTAATAGATGAAAAAAAAGCACCTGAATATGTACTGAAGTCTGCACTTTGTAAATTCATAGTTGGTGAAGTTTTGGTCTCTTTTCTATGTCATTGAGAATTATATGACCACCCTCTGCTGATCAAACCGCAAACACAGAATTCCAGGATGATGCTACTGCCTATTATTAAGTTTGTCCGGCATTTTCACAGACTGTCTTTTTATTACTTCTAACATTAAACAGTAATCATTGCCCAGAAGCAATGCCTTCTGTAATGGGGTGACTGGCTGGGTCGATGCAGGGAGAACAGTGAATGTTGTTTAATTTGACTTCAGCAAGGCATTCGACACTGTCTCCCATAAAATCCTCATAGCCAAGCTAAGGAAGTGTGGGTTGGATGAGTGGACAGTGAGGTGGATGGAGAACTGGCTTAACAAAAGGATGCAGAGAGTTGTCATCAATGGGGCAGAGTCTGGCTGGAGGCCGGTGACTAGTGGAGTCCCCCAGGGGTCTGTACTGGGTCCAATCCTGTTTAATATATTCATCAATGACCTGGATGAAAGGATGGAGTGTAGCCTCAGCAAGTCTGCTGATGACACTAAGCTGGGAGGAGTGGCTGATACACCAGAAGGCTGTGCTGCCATCCAGCGAGGCCTGGGCAGGCTGGAGAGCTGGGCCGAGGGGAACCTCATGNNGACAGGGAGCTGCTGGAGCAAGGCCAGCGCAAGCCATGAGGATGCTCAGGGGACTGGAGCATCTCCCTGATGAGGAAAGGCTGAGAGACCTGGGCTTGTTCAGCCTGGAGAAGACTGAGGGGGGATCTCATCAATACCTATAAATATCTGAAGGGCGGGTGTCAAGAAGATGGAACTGGACTCTTTTCAATGGCGCCCGATGACAGGACAAGGGGCAATGGGCACAAGTTGAAACACAGGAAGTTCCAATTAAATATGAGGAAAAACCCCTTTGCTGTGCGGGTGCCAGAGCAGCGGCCCAGGCTGCCCAGAGAGGCTGTGGAGTCTCCTTCCCTGGAGCCATTCCCACCCCGCCTGGACGCGGTCCTGTGCCCCTGCTCTGGGGGTGCTGCTCACGCAGGGGGGTTGGACAAGACGATCTCTGGAGGTCTCTTCCAACCAACGTTCTGTGATTCTGTGATTTCTGCATGCATAATCACAGTTGTCTCAGAAGTGCCAGTTAAATGTATCATTTGTACTTAAAAGACTTTTGTTCTCATTTTTCCCATGCCATGTGTCTGCCTCTTGTTTTCTTGCATGGGTTTTCTTTACTGAAACAGTTTTAAACATATATTTGTTTCAGCTATTTTTGACAAAAAGCTTAAGGGGAAAATGCTTTACTCTTTCACAGTGTTAAATAATATTTCTTATCTCAAGCGTAGGCACACCTCAAAGGTAAGTCATCTAACATAAAATATTTTAGTAAGGGAGGAATCACCCTCTAGAGATGTCAGTGTCATCTTTGAACACAAAGACAACCTATATGACTAAAGATTTACTAGCTTTATGGTCTGTACATCTAGTGAAAAGACTTCAGACTTGACAATAATGCACTTTGTGTCACTGAGATATTTGTTGTTCCTGACAGCATTGGCTCCAACTGGGCAATGAGTTTGGTCTTAGGGGAGTGAAGGTTTGCATGTTTTGAATGAAGTCAGGCAATCCCAGAGAGCCAACTCTGTGCCTCTGAGAAAACATAATCTCTATTTGCAGAGATGCTGGCATGTCTGTCTCAGCATGTGCATCAAAACAGTTTAGATTATGATTTATATGTCCCTCTTTCTTCTGTAGCCCCACAGCTGTAGACTGTTATTGCTACATATGGTCAACAGCTGCAATTGTGGGAGGGAGGTGAACAGTCTGATAGTAAGAAATATAGTATTTACTTAATTCAGGCAGAGGAAGGACTATTTCTTCTTAATCATTAGAGTATTATAGCAAGTCTAATGGACTGTCATCTTGCCTTTTGAAATGCAACCTGCTTCATAAATCTTCGGAAAGGATTCTCTGGAAGAGATTTTAGCACCACAAAGAGTAGGAGTTCAATTCCAACCTTTTTCCTCTACTCTTTCTTGTGACTATCTTTAAGTGACTTCCTACTAAGTATGAGGGATCTCTAAATTGACAAATTGAGTTAATTGATCTTGAAAACCAATAAACTTCTTTTCTATGCTGTTTGTGATTTTGTCAATGAACTAAAAAAAACACATGTTGAAATTAATTCAATCCCATCAATAAAAATTCTGCAAATGAAAAAGCTTCTTTGGTATAGCATTTCTCAAGAAAATAATATTCTAATGATAGTCTTTCATATAGCTCTAGAAATTAACAATTCTGTTTCGAAATGGGCTTTGAGCAACATCCAGTAAATAAAGCATTGATACATATTTTATCCAATTTTTTTTTAAAAATAATTATTAGCTGGCTAATATAAGAATACGGCAAGTCGTCTTCATTCCACAGTCCAAGTGGAAACCAGTAAAAAGTGGTGTCCCTCAAGGGTCTGTACTGGGACCAGTACTACTAAATACCTTTATCAGCAACATAGCCACTGGGACTGAGTGCACCCTCAGCAAGTTTGCAGATGACTCCAAGCTGAGTGGTGTGGTCAACATCCTAGAGGGAAGGAAAGCCATCCAGAAGGAATGCCATCCAGAAGGACCGTGACAGGCTGGAGAAGTGGGCCTGTGTGAACCTCATGAAGTTCAGCAAGGCCACGTGTAAGGTCCAGTCCCTGGGGGAGGGCAATCCCCAGTATCAATACAGGCTGGGGGATGAAGGGATTGAGAGCAGCCCTGCAGACAAGGACTTGGAGATACTGGTGGATGAAAAATTGGACATGAGCCAGCAATGTGCACTCGCAGCCCAGAAAGCCAATTATACCCTGGGCTGCATCAAAAGAAGCGTGGTCAACAGGGCGAGGAAGTTGGTCTCCCCCTCTACTCTGCTCTTTTGAGACCCCTGCGAGAGACTGGACTGTGAAAGTTTTGTCTCAAAAGATTGCTTTTGTGAGAGACTGACCTGCGGACATTAAATATCGCTTGTCTAAGTGGAAGATTCCAACTGCTGCTGAGGGGCTGCAAGGCCACGGAAATCAGGAATACAGAGACGTGCCTTTGCCCTGGAAGCAACCACTACTATCAGAAACCACAGCCCTTGAGCAGAGATGAAAGGTGTGTCGAGACAGACCCTGGTGCGATCACCCACCACTGAAGCACCAAGAGGCTCAGACCCCCAGGACACTGCAGATCCATAGTGGTGATTATTCTTGCAACTCTATTCCAATTGCTTGCTTGATTTCTGCCCTGTTATACCATCCTATCCTATCGCTATTGTTTTTTACTTTTTGTTAATAAAAGCTGTTTTGGGCATATGGCATTTGATCTCATTTGTATCTTAATATTGCTCTTGGAATCATATCAAACCCTCACTGACATTGGATCGGGACAGATCCCACCTGGAGTATTGCATCCAACTCTGAAGCCCCAAGCAGAAGAAGGACATGGACCTGTTAGAGCAGGTCCAAAGGAGGTCCAAAAAAATGATCAGAGGGCTGGAGCACCTCTCCTATGAAGAAATGTTGAGAGAGTTGGGGATGTTCAGCCTGGAGAAGAGAGGGTTCTGGGAGACCTTATTACAGCCTTTCAATACTTAAAGGGGATTTATAAGAAAGACAGAGAGCCACTTTTTACCAGGGCCTGTAATGATAGGACAGGTGGCAATGGTTTTAAACTAAAAGAGGTAGATTTATATTTGACATAAGGACATTTGACATAAATTCTTTACTGTGAGGGGGGTGAGACACTGGAACAGGTGGCACAGAGAAGTTGTCTATGCCCCATCATTGGAAGTGTTCAAGGTCACTTTGGACAGGACTTGGAGCAACCTGATCTAGTGAAAGATGCCCCTGCCCATGGCAGAGTGGTTGGACTAGATGGTCTTTAAAGGTCCCTTCTGTCTCAAAGTATTCTATGAGTCTATGATCTTCAGTCCTAAATTAGTCAGAAATACATCAAATAAAAATACATTAAATTTTATAATTAAGGTCCACCTTGTAATGCAAAAACATGAGGATGCCAATCTCGGGTTGCTGGACCAAAATTGTTTCTTACATTTAATACTATCTGGGTGGAATATTTTGCAGCCTAGACTCCTTTCAATCTACCTTTCTTTGGGTATGTTAAGCATGTGTGTGAATAATATATTTGTATTAATGGGATTTCATAAATACAAATGTATTTTTTACTGCAGTGGAAAATATTTCACTGAGAGATTTAACACTTCACATTCTACAGAAAATATAATGGCCAAAGACATATATAGGGTGAAAAAAAAACCAAACAGAGGTAAACCCAAGTTTTCATGGTACAAGACTGGTTAATAAAGGCAGAAAGTAAAAGTATTTTTTGTCTTAAGCTTTTTTTTAGCATTATTTTTTCACCCATGGGAACTGCTTGTATGTCTTTGCAGCCATACTTTCACCTCCTATTTAGCACTTGCTGTTTATTCTGGTTTCTAATGTAGTTGATACTGTGCTGTGCTAGTCATCTTTTTTTGTGCACCTTTTGGGATTTCCCTGATCTTTGGCAATTTTACATCAGTGCTTTGCCACCTGTCTTAGAAGAGGAGTGTAGTAATTGTCAGAACAGCTAGTTTTGTAGGTTTTGGTTGGTTTTTTTTTGTTCTTTCCTTTCTTGTATCCCCAGCAACAAATTATCTGTCCCTTTCCTCCAACTCTTCTCTTGGTACTGAATTGCCTTCCAAGTAACGTGTATTACTGGGATATCTGTCACCTTGATGCATGATATTTGCCAGGAAGCATGTAACTCATCCTATACACAAATAAAGATATACAACTCATTGTAGCTGTTTCTTAGATCAGTTTAATGTATCCAGCAGCTTGAATCATGTGCTCAGAGTGGATACATCAAGATGAACAGCAAAAAGTGTATAACCAATATAGACTGGAAATGTAAATCTTATGGTAGTTATTTCATTCAGCACTGCATCATGTCAGTGCACTTGCCAGGGGTGTTGGAGATTCAGGTTCAGAAACTCACTTTGTGGATTTCTGAGTCAGAACGATTTATCATCTAGTATTTCAGCTCAGACTGTACTAGAACCTGAATTTCATTCATTCAGGTCTGAGATGAGTACTCTCAGTATGTAGCTATGAAACCAGTCTCTTAGCAACCTTTACAGAGGAAATTAGTTTCTGTTAGAGTCAGCTCCATGAATGTGTGGCTGGCTTCATGACTTGTGCATTTTCTCCATTGCCTAAGAAGAAGCCTAAGAAGATTCATAATATAGAGATGTGTTTATGAAAGGGGTCAGCATTTTGCCCCATGGTTGGTATCCTAGTGACATAAGGACATCACTGAGAACATCATTACGCAGTGTGATCATTATCCTAACCACTCTATAGGGAGTTTTCTGGCTCTAGAACAATCTGGTTGATTCAGGGAAATTTCTACATCAAGACACCTTTTGACCTCCCAAACATGTAAACCCTCTCTGGGAGTCTCCTCCTTCGCTGTGTAAAGAAACTTGAGTTCTCATGCTGTTAAAAGGTAGCCTCTAGAGTTATTAGAGTTATTAGCTCCAGATGGTAATTTATTCTGTATATCTATTTTAACAATAAAGGGATGGGAGGAACTGGGATTTTAAAAGTGTCTTTTTCATTTCATTTACTGTAAAGGGATATACAAAATACGAGCTCTGACTGGTCACTGAACTCTTAAATGGCTTAAATAAGCAGATGAATCCCACTAGTGAGCTCCTACCTCTGGTTACAGAATCATGGAATCACAGGTCCTTGAGCATTTCATGTAAATGTTGTCTCTAGCTGGTTTATGGCAAGCCAAATCTCACAAGAAGAGAGAGAACAAACTTAAGACTATAACGTCTGGTTCATGCATTAATCACAGCCTGTCAACAGATCAACAACCTGCTTTCAAACCCTTTACGTAATGCCTGGATGTTGTTTGGGCTTGGTAACATTGACTGCTCCATACTCCGTATGAAGCAGCTCGTTGGGGTGCATTTCTTTCACAATATATTTCCACTGAGATATTTAAATGTATGATAATTTACAGTTTAATCAGGTTTGCTGATATTTGAGTATATGAGATTCTTGCTATGCTGTACTGTCTCAATAACATTAAACTCACTTCAGATTTAGAGAATCTGGATAATTAAATCATTCATGTTACTAAAAAAAAACCCTAACAACAATTAAAAAACAGGACATCACAAAAAAAGAAAAAATCCCGCAACACCAACCAAACAAAAATATTCTTCAAGCTTTTCAATACTCTCTATTCAGACAAAAATGAATTTCAGATATTAGTCATAAATAGTTTTAAGTCACCTAAACACATCCAAGCAGCAAAAAAGAAAATGGAAGTTACTCTCCCAGTCCCAACACATTATTCACAAAGAAAATAGTGTTTAAATTTCATTGAGAAATAGCTTACAAATGTATGCAATACTTTTCACATTCTTGCATAATCAGGGCTCTTAAAAATTTAATCAAACCACCACCTGCCTCAAAAATTAATCATAAAAGTATTTAAACTTTAAAACACAATTATCTGTCAAAAGCACTTGAGCACTTCCAAATCCATAATAAGAAATTGTCAAAAAGTGCTGAGTATGGTCCCATTAACACACTTACTCGACAAATAAATAAGTTAAGCAATACCTACCTAGTCTTCCCCAGTTTAGGAAACAAAAACCAATTTCAGTAACATTGTGTCTGAAAATATATATATTTTTATCTCAGACATATTTTTTGAGGCTGTGTTCCAGTATATTTTAAGGTCTTGCATTGCAACAAAGCTACATATCTTAAAATGTTTAAATTGTCTTCCCTAGCTCTAATTCCTGCAGCCATGTATCAATCGTGACTCTACAGATTCAATTCTTTTCAACTAAAGCCAAATTTTACACTGGGGTTTTGTTGTCAATAAAAACATAAGCAATGGCGAGGCTTTCTTAAATGGCTCAGATATATCAACTGGCAGTTTCTAAAGATGACAGCCAATTTCACCCCTGTTTTAACCATTCAAGGTAACCACTAAGACACAAATGAACCATACAGAGCTGTAATCCCATTTGATGGGAGGACTGTCAAAGAAAAGATGAGTAATAGTCTCAGCTGGTAAGAGCATGCAGCTCTTTTCACTCTCTGGATTTAACCAGGTTATACTATCGACGTGCCAACAGTTTTACATGGCTTCATGTTGCTGTGAAAACCTGTTGAAATAAAGAGTCGACTTCAGTGAGGCCAGAGGAACAGATTTTTCTCACTGTTTTCAGGATCCAATGCAATAGAGAAAAATACTGAAGGAATATTTTCCTAGGGAACACTTTTAAATGCCCAGCCTAAATTTTGCCTATTTTTTTTTTTCTGCCAACAACAACAAAAAAAAAATGTTCTCTTGGCCATTAAAGAACAATAAAAGGATAAAGGGGCCATTGCTTTGCCTAAAATTTTAACTAAATATTGGTTCGAGAAGCTATTCTTTTTTGCTTTTCATATGGCAAGGATATGGTATGTGATAGTTATTAGCATTTGCTTCTTTTTCTGACAGACTTTAAGTGAACAAGATTGCATTACATGTAAACTAGAATTCATTGATCAAACTGTCAAAGCCCCATAAAAAACAGTAAGAAATAAACATACTTACAGGGATATAATAAAAAATTACATGCTATGACCTACATTATATGTACTAACTGCCAAGTAAATTATAACTAAGATGAAGACACTTCCTGGGAAACTGGAAATCTGCCATTCAGTATAAAACTGAGTATATAAACATTTAATGGGCAACAAAAAGGAAATAGAAAATCCCATAAAATATTAAATGTAAATACTTATTTAATCTTATTTTCTGTTTCTACTGATAGGAATTAAGAGGCAAATCTCCTGCTGCATGAATAAGTGAAGGAAATGAACTGTAGAGAACTACTAAATAACCTGGAGGTACCTTATGGAAAAATCTCAATACTGTGCACAGGGATTTTGCCTCTGTCAACAGCAGGAAGCCACTTTAGTTTCTAACGTACTGCAAAAGTGTTCTAATTTCCACAGTACACAGGCTGCTGTTTTAACCTAGCAGTGTTATTAGTGCACAAGAGAAAATACATTAGTGTGTCATAAGGGACAGTGCATTTGAATAAGCTGAAATTTTATATACGTAAATACATGTGTAAAAGTTTCAAAACCATACATAATACAAAATGTCATTTTTATAAGCACACATTATTTTGGATTTTTAAGTTAAAAACCAATAAATATGCATTTTCTCTTATGTATAATGTTAATTGAAATATTATTTTATTAACAGTCACTGCATTAATATGGTAGCACATAAACAAAGTTGCAGAATATTATACACATATATTACTACCTTTTCAGCAACTCTCGAGGTAGGTGGATGTACTGTTAGCCACTCTGCTGTGGTCCTCAGGCTTTGCCCTGACTTAAACTCTCCTGAAGTGCTGCCTAGACTTAAGCCAGAATTTTGCACATAAAATGCAGTATAAATCTTATTAATATCAGCAATCATAATGATACTTTTATTATACTTTACACAAGTGGTATCATTCATATAGGTCCCTTGAAGCTTGAACACACAGAGAAGTCTATTAGATATTTGCATGTTTAGTCTACTTGTGTGTCCTTGATAGTCCTGCTGTGGTGGCATATAAAGGATTTGCTTTTAATTATCCAACTGCTTACTAAAGACTGCCTAATTCTGCAAAGAGAGGGGCTTAATGGCTGCATTAAGAACAAGTCGACTAAGCTCCCCACTCCCTCTTGGAGTGAACACAGAGTTATATTTGGGCATAGGCACAGCAGCTCATATTAATACTGCAGCTCTGCTACAGCATGGCCCTCCGAGATAGCTGCATGAGAGTTGGTAATGGCACAAGGTTTCACATATGGTAGTCCCCAGCTGTTAACTCATCTTCTCTGTTTTACACAAAATTATATTTTCAGTGGCTTCTGAGTCAAATCCACACTCTACACTTCTGATACAGTATCAGTAGCAGCACTGTGCAGATTATTTTGTCTAGAAAAATGGAGTTCCAGGTCTTTCTGATTGTCACAGTCGCTTCAGATTTAATGTTAGAAATCCTGGCTGTCAGTATCATCTCATTTTCCATTTTTTAAATTATTACTATTTAGCAGAATATATCTTTGAATCCATCAGATCTATTCAGAACTCAGCAAAGACTCACCAAATACTTAGCAAAGTATCCTTCCATGACCAAAAGAGGTATAATTGCTGAAGATGTATTGAAACCAATAGAACTGAAAACTTTAATTCACTTCAGAATTAATCTCTGCCTAAAAGTGATTCTGTGTGAATATATAAGCAGTGATGTGAGTATTCTTACTTACCATAAATATTCGCAAGAACTGAATGTAAAATAAATATACAAGAACTATAGAAAACAGAGACTAAGATGAAGAATCTTAATATTCCATGTCTAAACTATATCCTTATTACTGAAAACTGATCTGTCTGCAAAGAGAAGGGAATGGAAGAAGAGATTACTGTATTTCTAATGCACAGGGCAAATGCTATTCTAGAAGGAGGATCAGGCTCTAGTGAGTTACAAATGTAATTGCCCTTGTCATCTGAATGTTCTTTCTAGAAAATAAACATTTTCAGCTCCAATTAGAGCTTGATTGTCAAAACTATTCAGTTTGCTCACTGCTGAACATCACATTGGCTGCCCAGCTTTCTAGTGAATTCGCAGCCTTGAATTAGTTCCTAAGGGTCCCCTTTGGGGATACAGAATTAGTCACCTGAGGCAAGGAACCCTTGTTAAATAATAATAATAGTTAGTTAGGCTGTCAATTCTATAAATTAGTCAGGAGGAAAATGTAAAGAATGAGGTGAGATTGGCCACTTCAGCAGCTAAGAAACTGTCTTATTCTTTTTTATTATTCTCAGATTTTTTTTCTCAGGGTAGGTACTTGGGCTTTTTATTTTTTCTGTCTATGAGAGAACCCACAAAAAAATAGTGTCCTTGCTACATGTCTCCTTCCGTTACTCACTTGAGATGTGAGACACATTGGTCAAGTCACCCAGCTTTTGAAGGAAGAACTTCTACCTGCGCACCAAGGCACAGTTTAATCAAGCTAAATATTTTAGCAAGAGATAAATGAAAACTTTTCTGTGGGGAATAATAGATTAAATATTCATTAGGAAAAAGGCAGGCAAATTTTACTGAGCTATTTAAGAGATCAGGTACCTCACCTGAGCATCAAGTGACCTTGAGAAGAAAGTGTCGTCTATACACAAGGACGAGTTTTTAACTATGACACTATAATCTCTGCAGGTTACTGCCTTTTAAACATAGGCTGAGTAGTGTGAAAAGGGGTGGTTTCCCTGGCAACAACATTTATTAGCATAAAGTAAATACAGTGGTTGTGGAAAATGTTCTAGTGTGCTGGAGACATAAAGTGAACTGGATTTCTTTTGGCAGTGGAGGATGGACATTTAGGACCAGATTATCCCTCCTGCAATGCCATTGTAGTACATTGGGTGCCATGGTAACTTTAATTTTTCCTAAACACTTCTCAGCTACAGAGTCTCATGCTTTAACACAGTCACTACTCGGCCAGAGTTAGAGCTGTTAAAAATATAAAAAAGGAAAAAAATAAAAACCCTAGTGAATAATTGTTCAGCAAGTAAGTTAGGAAATCAGACACACTATTTAGAAAAGGAGAAAATAACCAATTTAAAAATGGCTAAGCTGACTGAAATCTTATTTTCACATCAATAGCTCTGGTCTCAAATCTGGTTTTGGTGCTGCACAAGGGGCACAAAGAAAGGAAACATTCACACTGAAGCAAAGGTTCAGCAACAAGTTTCTCCATACATTTCACAAACAGGAGGATATTTGTATAGAACGTAGGAACCTGTTTGGGACATGTAAAGCCTATGCACACATACAGAAATTACTAATGAAGATAGAAGGTTAAAGAACGCACATTGAATGGAAGAACTGGGATGAATTAGGCTAATTGAGCATGTACATTCTTTCATTTTTTTCCACACAGAGTTTAAATCTCTGTGCAGTATATCTGCTTACTACTGCTCTGTAGTGTCTTAGACACACTGCTGCAGTCTCCCTCCATTGTGCAAAGCACATTAATGATGTAGTCTGATTATGAAGTATTTAGGATACATGAAAGGTGGTGTGCACAGTCACTGACCTTGCTGTGTATGACAATTTATCTTCCCCTGCACTGGCAACAAAGGACAAGTCAGCTCATAGTTGATATAATTAGACATGTTCTGTTTAAGATATATTAAACAGAAATTACTGATACAAAACAAGAAATACCTGGAGGATGATTCTGAGCCTTGTGAAGAAAATATTGGTTGGAGACATAAAAGAATATTATCCAAACCTGTAATGATACACACTGTGTAACAACACTGCCTGAGAAGTGACATAGACACAGCATCTAGCAAGGATTCCAGATCACTTAAGTCCTGCCAGACCCTGACATATGCTGGTCCTACTGAACTGCTAAGGTTTAAGAGCTCTAACTAACTTGCTGGATTATATAAGCTCTCAATCCTGGCATAGTTGCTTCTGTGCCTTTCCAAAGGGAGACAGCTGTGAATAGCATAGGTGTAGCTGATACTAATTAAACTTTTTCTTCCTGGGAGCTCACCTGGGCCAGGAGGGAAAAAGGAAAGAAAATCTGTGGGAATAAGAAAATGCTATACTCTTATTTCCTGCAGCAAGGGGAATCTCTCAGGGTATGACCTTAGATTTCAGTGGTGGAGGGCTGTAGATTCCAATTTAATATATAGACTTCAACCAAAGCCTACTGCAATCCTCTTTGACTTTGGGTGTTAACTCTAGAGATAAATACAGGCAAAATTTAAGCTAATCAGATCTGGCTGCAGACATGGACAAAGCTGGCAGCTGCAGAGGGCAATGGATTGCTTGGGGTAGGGAGGAATAAAAGAGCCATCTCTCTGTTGCCCATTTTATCTGTGTTAGAGCTGAGGAGAGCCAAACTGGCAGCAGCTGATGCTGCTGTGGAGGGAAATGGGAGTAAACAGAAAGGGGGCTGCAGCTGCGGGGCTGCATGGCTATGCCCCGTCCCTGGAAGTGGCTGCCCTGGGCCTCTCTGCCAAACCCTGCCTGCTTGGAGAGGGGTCAAAACTGATTTTTTTTGCATAGCTTCTGAGAAACATAGAGCTTTGAGTCAAAAAGGGCTTAAAATCATGCAAAGAGGAAAAAAGTAAAATAAAATTTACAGAAAGATGCTGATTTTCATCATGCTTTCATCACTTGGGAGAAGAGGATGAAGTAGTAGTCTTTAAAAAGCTAGTATTATGGGGTGTAGGCAGAAGCATGGACTGCAAAAATCTTTTTCTGGCTAAAAAGGTGTAAAAAAGCTGATGTAAAAGCTGTTAAGATAGTACATTTATTTTATAAGTTACTATTTTGTTTTGTAGTTTCTGTTTTCAGCTTTTCTTTTTTTCATGCAGAGCAGTGGAGAAAATAGGTGTGTATAAATATATAGAAATTCCTTGTCTGACCATGGCATGTCTGCTTCCAAGTATGCCATATCACAATGGACTTCCCTTTCCATTTGAAGCAAATTATTAGACAGATGAAAAAGAACATTTTAGCTTCAAAGATCACTTTGTTGTGTTTTAGTTTTGCTGAATTGAACCATGATTCAGAGAAGCTTTCTTCCAAAATCTTTTCTATTCGGATATACATTTTGAAACTGAGAAAGCCAAGAGCGCTTATGTTTTTCTACAAAAGAACTCCAAATTTATCCTGTCAGCCAAAAAAATGCTAGTTCATCAAAATGAATATTTGGATATAAGCATTTAACCAAGGTACTCCAAATAAATGTATAGAATAAGTTCTGTTTTAAAAGAATTTATTTATATTTCTAATGTTTTTTCATGCTTTCCTTGGTGCTAGGGTTTTTGTCGTCTTCTTTTCTATTATGCAGTCAATATGTTAGGAAGGGTACGCTGGTTACTCCCAAGTATCACTATCCAGAAAAGGTTACAAGATGATTTCATAAGAACTCTGTATTTTGGTAACATATAATTAAGCTGATTGGAAGTATTGTTGTCAAACTCGAGCTCTCTGAGATGCAGCTTCATTGCTTGTTAAATTTGCTCCTGAAAAAATGCTTCTGGATGAAATGAATTATTCTCTAAAAAGCTTTCTTCTATATTTCTCCCTAAGGAGATCTGGGAGGATGTAAAAGGACCAGGTAAAAACGTTTTTTATACATGAAGCAGAAAAAGAAGTTTTGATTTCATTTTGTTTCTTTAAATAATAAGCACTAGAATAAAGCAGCAGTCTAAAAATAAACAATAGCGTTTTGAGCAGCCACATCATCTCAGCACAAAGCACAGAGAGCTGTGCTTATGTCTGAGTTAATTAAACAACTTAGCTTCTCTGTAGCACATACAGTAGGAAGACATTATTCATCTCATCTAATACTGAAAGGCTGCTAGAACTTGGGCAGATGTTTGAAGCAAATGATGGCAGTCACTGCTCAGACAAGTCTGCTCAGTCCCCCTCAGACAAGATTAAGCAAAGTCATTTTGTGTCATTTAAATTAGTTGCCACTTTTTTCTCATTAAAAATGGATCTTCGAAGTAGGATGTAAAGGTAAAAATATCCACTTTGGTATGTCCCATGATCCTGTGAAACATCGGAGCTCCATGCTAAAGACAGCTTTGTGTGTTCCCCAAAATTACTCTGGGCTCACCGATACTTTCACTGCGATTTTAACAGGGATTTTTGTTCCCAGGTGACATGGTTGTTCACGTTGCACATACATCCATCCATCACATTTATTATAATCATTTATGAGCTGATTAGATAGTGTATCTTTCAATTTTGTATCAGTAGTATTTATGTTTAAATATTTGTTTTCTGTGAAGAACCATAAATGTAAATACTTGTAAAACCATCTGCCTGGTCTGCTTAATACAAATTGCCATAGAAGTGATTTGTTAATCTAAAAGGCTAAACCATTCGTACTACATCACTCCTAATAATACTGCATTTGTGTTTAGTGTCTCTATATCTACAATACTGTGTTAATTCCAGTTCTTTTAATGGGACTATCAATTTGCAGGTTTTATGGCCAGGATTCATGGGACTGACTTGGTGAATTCATCCCCTTGGTGACCTAGGACCAAATCGATCTGCTATAATGTACATGTTTCTGGAGCATGACTACGTATGGGAGCAGGAAGTTCTAAGGAAATAAGATCTGTCTTTTGCACTGAATTTCCCCTGATGATTATACTATGCTCTGGCACATATTCACTAGCACTGGTAAAAGTGTGAAGTTGAGGACTATTGAACACTTTTAATTTCCCCCGTGTATCTTAATGGCTGAAGCTTCTGTTCTAAATAACTTTGTCAATACCTGGAATGGAGTGGTTCATATTTACTGATTCTATTAGTAAACTCTAGTGGGATGGTTTGCCACCATCTATGGCAAAAATTGAGTGATAAATGGATGTAGTAGATTGAGCTCTGTTTTTTCTGTGGAATTAATCACCTGTGAACAATTTATAATGCTTATTCAAAACATGTTCATCAACTGCCCTTTCTTACGAACACAGTATAGGCTGTGAAATGATGATCAGCACTTCACAGGAAGGACTCGGTAAGGGCAGTTCAGTAGTTTAGCATTAGACCATGTCAAGCACTGGCCTTGCAAATCATGTGGTAGTATTTGTTCTTGACTAGATGATATTTTAAGCACAAACATACTTTCTTGCCTCTAGATATGCATATTAAGTGTAAAAAGTCATTAACAAGCACATTTGTGTTTGTGCTGGTAGCATAATTTTTTTTCTCTGTTACCTAAAAGCTGTTCCCTTAGATTTTGCACATGAAAATATCAATCAATAGGGTTTTATTTGAAAGAGCATATGTGGGTATTTACTTTGGCTTTGTCTTCTCTGTTCTGAAATTTAGGTATTTGGTTCTTTTAACAGGTGCCTCATATCATGATAGGATTAATATATTGAGGAAAACTTGGAATCAGGCATGAAAAGATAATAAAATTTTCTAATATTGCTCTAAATGTTATGAAACTAAACTGTTAGGAGGACACGTTCAAATTTTGCTATGTCTCCATAAAAATCATCATAATTGGAAGCACATACCCTAAAGCATATTTATCTGCTTTAGTTATCAAAGAAAGTGTTGATAGAGTAATATTGAGGCATTGGAAATAGTCACAAATTGTCATGACAATGAAACAAAAGGCTTCAGGAAGGAGACTGCATGATTGCAGTCAAAATCATTCAAATGTGTTGAACGTTAAGAGGATGAAATCACAAATGTTGTTCTTCACTAAAAAGTAAAAACTGACCAAGTGTCAGCCATGAAGTTTGTTACCCCTATAATGTTTTCTGCGATCCAGGCATCCACACTATGTAGTCAGGTCTTTTTGTATTGATCTTGAGTGGTGCAATGTGCTTACCAGACCATGGGAATCTAATGATGGTGCTTTTCCTAGGAGTCAACTAAATCCTGGCCACCACCTGGAACAGGAGATGGTTTCATGACACCACAGCAATCTCTTACATGTCTTTTTCTGTCTAAGTTTCTTCCCATTTTATCTCCCACCCAAGTGCATTTTGGTTGGCAAGTGCAGTTCCACCTTTCCAATATTTCTGTGGACCATTGAGCACAGGGGCAGGTAGAATAAGCATCTTGCTAAGAGTGTAGAGGAAATTTATCAACTTGTGCAATATCTGACTAGTGCTTTGGCAGAAATGAGGTAAAGAAAAGAAGAAATTATACCATCCTTATTCTAGCCCAGACATAGTGTTTGTGTTGAGCCCCATACTTGATGTAAGGGGTACTCTAGCACATAAAATAAGGGGTTTGGTTGGTTGATTTAATTATTTGTGAGTATTTGAGTGAATATTAAGCAAGCGGTCAGCTTCCATCACTAGTCAGTCCTGAAGGATGTCCTCTCTACCTATCTGTTAAACTTTAAAGGTCACTTCTCTGTGCTCTCCTCCATATTTAAGAATATTCTTTTATCAAGTTATCTATATCATCTCTTAGTAGTTATGCCTCTGAGGCCCTAAGATTTTTGCTTGTCAAGCTAGCCTATAGCATTTCATTTTCCTCCTTAAGCTCATACCGCTGTCGATATCTATTTGTGCACAATTTTCTCATATTTGATTTACTGCTCTTTAGAGTGAAGAAAACAATGTTCTGGGTTTTTTTATTTTTTTTTATTTTTTTTTTTGTATAGTCAAGTCCTGGTCTAGAGTTCCCAAGAATTGGTAAGATCACCATGATGAAGATGTGACAAAAATTTAAAAAAAAAAAAGAAAAAAAAAGCCACAAAACCTCAATAGTTTCTTCAAACGTTAACTGTCTCATTCTAATTAAAGATAGACATATTCCTAATAACTTGATAAATCCAGGTCCCACTGAGGAAGCTGATGACATTCAGCATGGTTCAGAAGCTGCCTCCTGAGAATTAAATGAGCTTTAGGTTTTGTGAAAAGATGAGGAAACTTAGATAAGGTACCTTTATAAGTTACACATCTGGATAATTGTCTACATCCAACCTAATGTTTTTATTGAATTTCTAAATTATTAAAATTTGAAGTTCATTTGACTTCCCTCTTCTTTCTTTTTCTCATAATATAAATGCAAATATTTTGAGCAAAAACCTTTTCCTTGGACTTTTTTTTCCTAATATGACAAGTTTGTTTTTGTAAGAAAAATGTTGGAATGAAAGGAAAAAGAGTTTCTTTCAAGAACACAATATGAACAATTAAAAAATAGTGTAAATACTTGTCTAAAGAGAAAATAAAGAAATATTTAAAGAATAAGAAGATAAAACTAAAGTCCCGCAGCAACATAAACACCTATATTTTGTGTCCCAGTATACAAACACTTTAAGAGAAGAACGCACTATTATTATTTCCATTAATTTATTGATGGAAGACCAGTTCAGGAAAACTGAGAATTAAGGAAGGTCAGACTATCCAAGTTAGGAATTTCTATCTGCTTTCCTGACTGTTTTCTGATATTGTTGGCATGAGGCAACTTGGTTTAGGTGTTAACATGTAGTGGACTATCTGCCAGTCCCGTATAGGAAAACCAACTCATGCACAAACTGTTGAATGATTTCTCTGGAATAAGACCTATTCTTGAATAGTGTTTTGTCACATCAGAGAAAGCACTCAACTCCACGGATCATACACACTAAAAAACTTTCCAAAAATTGTTTTTTCTATATTGTAAGTGATAACTTCTTTCAAGTGTTTGGCAAACTGTAGTGAACTACATCAAATTTAGCATTTATCTAAAATCACCTGGCAAGAAAGTGCAAATTCCAGCAAAATATCCTCATCATTGAAATACAAACACTAGCTGGTTTGGAAAACAAAAGCTCAGAAAATGGTGATTGCATTCATCATGCTCTGACTTACATTTACATAAATGATCATGAACCTGGAGTTGCTCTACGTAACTCATCCAGAGCGGGTGCTAGTGATCTATAGTGGCATAGCATTGTGGCATATAAAACACTTAACAAATGCATTCACTTTACTTTCATGAAGCAGCTAGTTGTCTATACTCTACTTGGAAACTTTTTATCTCCCTGTTTAAGGTAAAGATGCCCTTTCCCTTGTCTAAAATGAGCTGGCATGTAATTTGTTATTCTGCTAGTTAACCCAGGAGGCAGTCAATTTCTGTCATTTCAAATATATCTGAAAACATCGAAGCATGAATGGGATTTTTGTAGTTAGCTGGTGACAGTTCTGCATTCCATATTTATACTGGAGTTTACTTCTGAAATACTGGTCCTGCCCAAATAATTTTACAATAATTGCTACACCACTTCATGTACATTTCTTATATTCAATTTCCTGCAAAACTATAGTATTTATATTAATTACAAGTTAATGGTGAGTTTATTTGATTTACATACACTCTCTTTTTTGCGTTCCCTTCTTCATCATATTACATACAAATCTGACATTACAGACTTTATGCTTTTGTCATAGCACATGTTCTCAAGTTCAGCACAAAATATTTACATAGCATCCTTACAATAGTGAATGTCCCATTTGGCTTTCCACTGTAAAATTATGTGCACCATTTAAAAATAGAGAAATGTAAAAAATGCAAAGAGAAAGATCACCAAAAAGTATTGGAAGCCATTGTGGCTGGGAAGAGGGATAAGTAAAAACTCACCTCATTGGTTTTGTAAAAAAATGGTTGTTATGAGACATGGAATCCTTGGACAGTTGAGAAGAGCATATCACTGTGGAGAGACCAAATAAGACGCTGTGGTAATCATATCTGTAATGGGATTAAACAAGATGATCCCTAATTAATTTCCTTTGGGGAGAAATTAAGTGGGTTTTTTTTTTCTGTAATTCCACCTAGTTTCAGCTTGAAAATCCATTTTTAGGGGAAGGTTCCACAATTCTTTACATACCAAACTAGAAATGTGGGAGATGTTACATATCTTGTGAAATGAAGTGCTCACAGACCAGTTTGTGACATAAAGTGTGCTGTTAAGTCAAACCAAAGTACTTTGATCAATTTGCCAGAAAGCATTCAGCTGCTACAGACATATATAATACAGCTTCAACTCAAGTAAATATTTGGGGGATTTTTTTATAATACTTCTGATTAAAGTGATATTTTCACAAAACTTTTAGTTATTGTCAGTTATTTAAGTGGAAAATTTCCTTCTTCAAGGCACATCATTCTATAATAATTTGTAGCTAGTTCCAGAGGTAACCTCTTCTTTAAAGAAATTATGTTATATATAACTGCAGTGACAAAGAAATTACCTTCACAGTCATACACACAACAGTTTCAACAAGGCTGCATATTTCAGGATGCCAGTAATAAGTCCTGAAGCATCACAAAATAACCAGTTTGAATGTAGCCCAGATCATCAGGGATGAAAAGTTGTTGCCGTCAGATAGTTGTTTGATTGCCTATGTGAAGTGAGTTGATGGGATTGATCTAACATATAGTGGGCAGTGCTAAAATACACTGCCATCACTAAGCAGTATTTCTTGAGACAAGAGATAAAGAATCCCAGGGGGCAGAGGGAGAAGACTGGAGGAAAGAGGAAGTGAGGAAGACCTTGAAACTGGTTAGCAGAGGAGATGTGGAAAAGCAACATGTATACCCTGAATAGCTAAAGTCACCATGGTGACTATTTTGTTCTTAGGTATATGACTATGGCAAGCGCCACAGATGGAGGTATGTTGCTGGGAGAGGCACCCAACAGGACACTAACACAATCCAGATTGATAGCTGATCTAGGAACTATCCATCTCAATTAATTTTCTGGATTTAAAGGTCAGATCCTGCTCTAATACTTATGTGTGAAGCCAAATGCATACAAACTCCAGTGATATCAAGATATAATGAACAAAATCACTGCAGCTTCTATCACCAAATCTTTAACAGGAAGGGAAGGTTCCCTTTGTCCAACTAAAGAAGGGAACCAATATGTATGTCTGCATGCATCACTAAGAAGTAGAATGTAATTTATTACATTCTTAATAAATTTATTAAATTACATTTATTAGTCTCACTGTAAATGTGACATATTTTTTCAGATATAGAGTGGTAGCCTTAAAGCTTGTTACCGATAGCATTCTGCAGATTATTATATTACACCCAGTCACTTTCAAATGTGAAGCATTCTTTGCATATGTACAATTCAGTAAAAACATCCTTGAATCAATAATTTCAGAACCCTCTGAAATATATTCAGTGATCTCATTCCAAAGCTTTCCTTGGAATATAGATTTATTACATTATACCATGGACAATTAAACATAGGATGATAGGCTTGTCCCCTCATCTATTCATATTATCTGTCTGGAAATGTTTTCTTAGCTAATTGCACAAAGAAGATAAGCAACAATTGTTAGTCTTACAAGCTTTATGTGCTTTTTGTTTTCACATGTGACTAATGTGCTCTGAGCTTCTTTGTTTAGGTGACTGATTTCTTTCTTTACATCTCTAATCTATAATCAACAGTTTGTAAACATCAAATATAGAGGTTTTCAATTTGTATTCACTTTAAAGAAAAGTAAATGCAAAATGCTTCCAGGGCAGAATATAACACTTACTTTGCCTAAAAGTAAATAATTACCCAAGGATAATACAGAATTAAGCCTTTGAATTGCAATATTTAAGCTTGCATAGCTGGGTCAAATACCAGAAAATAAATTAAAAAAAAAAACAACAAAACAACAAATCAAGCATTTAACTTAGTCTTTAGAAGGAGTAAAGTTCAGCTGATAGTCAAAAGACCATGAAGTACTTTTATCTCTGGCTGGTACTGGTTTGCTCTGCTGAGAAGGCCCTGGCAGTGCTGGTGGGCAGCCAGTGCCCCTGAGCCAGCGCTGGGCCCTCGGGGCCAAGAAGGGCAGCGGTGTCCTGGGCTGCATGGACAGGAGTGTGGGCAGCAGGGCGAGGGAGGCCATCCTGCCCCTCTGCTCTGCCCTGGGGAGGCCGCAGCTGGGGTGCTGTGTCCAGTGCTGGGCCCCCAGTGCCAGAAGGACAGGGAGCTGCTGGAGCAAGGCCAGCGCAGAGCCACAAGGATGCTCAGGGGATGGAGCATCTCCCTGGGGAGGAAAGGCTGAGAGACCTGGGCTTGTTCAGCCTGGAGAAGAGAAGGCTGAGGGGGATCTCCTCAGTGCTTATCAGTATCTGAAGGGCGGGTGTCAGGAGGGTGGGACTGGGCTCTTCTCAGCGGTGCCCGACGACAGGACAAGGGGCAACGGGCACAAGCTGGAACACAGGAAGTTCCACTGAAACCTGAGGCAAAACCCCTTTGCTGTGCGGGTGCCAGAGCAGCGGCCCAGGCTGCCCAGAGAGGCTGTGGAGTCTCCTTCCCTGGAGCCATTCCCACCCCGCCTGGACGCGGTCCTGTGCCCCTGCTCTGGGGGTGCTGCTCACGCAGTGGGGTTGCATGAGATGATCTCTGGAGGTCCCTTCCAACCCCCACCATTCTGTGATTCTGTGATTCTGTGATTCTGTGGTTTCAGGTTTGTATGAGGTTGTAAGCGAGATGACTTGAGTGGCGGCAAACCATCACTGCTTTTCCCACAGTCACATGAAGTGGGAAGACAAATTCTCTTGCAATTGTCACTATAGCCATGGAAAAAAGTTAAGAACTTCTTCAGCAAAAAACATATTCCTACATATGCACGGATCACTGGAAGTTTAGGGCCTAGACCTGGAGGCTGAGTGATTAGGAACGATAAAAGGAAGAAAGAGACATATTCATACTCAGCTAACCTGGGAGTTAAGACCCAGGTACCACTCAGTAAGACTGGCATTGTAGACACTCTGAAAAGCTTGAAAGGCTGAAAATATTCAGATGAAAGACAGTTTTCTCAGGAAACGACAATTAATTATTTCAACCATGTTTTATTTCATATAGCTCTTCAGTGAATCCCAGGCATAATTCAAATGCAATTCTACCTGGATTACTGGTAGATCACCTTCCGGATGTGATTCTGGGCTTCTAGACAGACACATGAGCAGACTGACCTGCAAAAGGGACTCTGAGGTTGTAAATCTTAAGGGCACTTGCCACATGGACTATCCCTGGAAGATCTGGACACCAAGGATTTTCAGGGTCTATAGTGTCAAGACAGCAAATGATAACAGGACTTCCAGGATTCACCTCATCATACTGGAAGCTTCCGAGCCCCAGGTTCAGAGTCTCTAATCAGCCTGCTAAACCCAGGGATTTTAGGCAGCTGCTCAGTGGAACTGATATTTTTATCAATGTCACTGAACAACTGAAGTAACAATGAAAGGAAATCCTATTTTTGCTGGGCTTCTGTAACAGTAGTTCTGCTCAAAGTTTCTTTTTATCAAAAGACTTAATTTTCAGAGTTCAGCTAAAATTACATTAAAAAAAACAACAAAGGAATCCTAAGAAGTACTGGAATTAGTGGAAAACCTCATTATTTAACTCTAAGCAAAGACCTCATATAAATTATGAAGGGAAGGAGTAGTTTAAACCATAATCTTTTTCCTTCAGAGAAGTGTTGTTTGCTCTCCACAGTTCCCTCATTAGCTCTACATGCTGCTCAAAATGTTTAAAATTAGACTCATGGTGATTCCAGCTGTTCTCTCTTTCCTGAGAAACAGGCTGAACGTTGTAGGCACTGAAGCAGGAATGTGATTGTCCCTGTCCGCTCCCTATGAAAGCCTCGATCATTCTTCACTCTCCATGCACCAACTGCAGCCACATACTGAATTGTCTTTTTCAAACTTCATGGAGACTCACATTTTGCCGCTGCAAAATGGTGGTAGGTGGAGGAAGATGGAGGGAGATTGAGATAGATTGAAAGTAGATGCAACTGCAATCTGGATAACAAGCCTCTGCAGGTTCTCCTGTATTTCATGACAAGTAGCACATGCTATTCCATGGTGAAGAGGTGGATATAGCTATTAACTTAGCTGGCCAGTGCAGTTATACCTGAGAGCATCAGAAGAGGGTTTTATGTTCTGCCAATGTGAGACTAATCTTGTTAAAAAACAATCACCCACAGATTCTCTACCTGCCTTTCAACCACTTTACTTTTCTGACACAGATCACTCCGTAATCTGTCAACAGCACTTTTTGTAGTCTGTCAGAAGTACTTTTTACTACAATTTTGGGGTACTTCTAGCTTTGCAATACTGTTTCCTTCACTCCCTTCCCTTGATTATATAGTTTTTTATAGGTTCTTTTTTTAAGAAAAAACTTCTGTACTAGTAAATCTATGAAATGCTATCCTTGACAGATCTGAGGAGAAAAATAGAAAACTGAACTTGGAATTTCTGAAGTTATTTTCAGGTACTTTAAACAAAAGTGTCTACTATGTTGTGCATTGCATGCTGTGAGAACCAGTGGGAGTTCCCAATAGTTCTGTATCTTGTATCCCTGCACAGCAAGAGTTATTTTAGGTATATGTGAAGATGCAGTTTTCAACACACAAAAACACAAAAGAGGACCCTGTCCTCTTCTCTTGACAGCAGGAATTTAGATAATAGAATAGAGCACAGCAATTCTATCTGAATGTAACAAACGTAGCACCAACCTTTGTCTTTTAAAATTAAAAGGTAGCATTGTACTGTCAGCAAGACACAACCTATGATGTTTATGCATGTGTAGAAGAAATATATAGGAAGAATTTTCAAAGGAAAAGATAGATCTGGCAAATTCCTAGGTTGCAATTACATTGAAGTTAAGCAATAAATTATTAAAATTTGGTGCATTGTTGCTCAGAGAGTAATACATATTTGCTCTAAGAAAAAAAAAATCCCTTTAGTTTACCCTTTAAATAAAACTTCAGAAACATTGATAGATTATAACCTCCAGGAACAAACAATAATTTAAAAGAATCTTCCCTTATGGGAGCAACTATGATTGTGCAACACTTACAGGGCCTAGAGAGGTACCTTTCGGTGCTCTGTCCAGTCCATTATTTAATGTTGCATCTGCTCTTTTTCCCAGCAGTAAAGTTCCTATAAATGGGAGGTAAATCAAGCTAAAAAGTGTATTTACCAAGTTTAATAGTTCTGGAACAAACAAAAGAGTACTTTGCAACATCAAGACTGCGCATGTCCATATAAATAGGGATCCAGAAATGTACATCTGGACACTGTCCAAAGAAATATAGTTGTATTTGTTAATTCAGCCAAACAGTGCTCAGTTATCTGCCAGAGATGGAAAGGGAAGAAGAGCAAAGATAATTTCAGTACTTTCTCAAATCTCTAGAAAACCTTTGTTGTCCTAATCCCAAGCAATATGAAGATTGCCTTAATCTCCATTCTTAAAGATTTCTTGGGGTCACTCTGATAACCAGTTATGAGTGAGACGCAAGTGTGTTTAGGGTCATAGATGAGTATTTTGGGGGATAGCTTTAATTTCTAGTTACATGTGCTGAATGTAGGCCTTGTTACTCAAAAACAGAAATGAGCAGCTCTAATGCTTAAAACATTTGTTCATGTTGCAAACACAAAGTAATAAAAACAGTAAAAAATTTCTGAACAGCCCTTCAAGCCACAGGTAAGATGAAACACTTCATATATTGGGACTATTTTATATGAACTAAAAACTTTGTCGTGACAGTGGTTTTCTACCAGCAACCAACTCGTAAAAATCTCTTTTATTAATGTATCATACTGCCCTCTGCCTATACTTTTTTATAGTATCATGTTACGTCTATTGCTGCAATGTAATCTAATACCAATTCAGAGAAGAGATTAATTCTTTCATTCTATTTGTGTCTAAGATGACATTCGGTGGCAAAATGTTATTCTGTGCATACAGCTCTGTACCATCCTTAACCAAAGAATAAATTGCTCAAAGAGAAAAAGTCCTTGCAGGGTTCAAAGGTCATTTATGGTTTTGCTTCTCCAGCATTAAATAGTTTTAAATGGCTTATTAACTCCTGAAAAGCTCAGCTGGAAGACAGCTCATATACATGTATATTTGCTGACAATTTATGAAAGGAACATGAGGGAGAATAACTTTGTTTCATTACCATATAACCTCCTTAAGAGAGAGCTCTCAGTGACTTTATAGCAGTAACTGTGATTAATTACAGCTATTGAGAAGATCAATCTGACAGTTAAAATAACGTTTGTTTTCCATCCTTTAATATTTTCCTGTGAAGAAGTCATTCCAGATATCAGAGCAATGCCATGTATGTGTATTCTACTCTCCCCTGAGCAAACGAATGTGAAGGCCCACTTCACAACTCTTGGATGACTTTTGTTTCCTTAACCCTTAAAAAACCCCAAAATTATATGAAAGGTAATGGTATGTTTCAGTTTTCCTAGAGATTCATGTATTTATCCTAAATAAATTTAGAATGAAGCCTGGCAAATTGTGGATACTTTTTTCAAGTGTTACTCATTCCTTTGAACACAAATAAGAAGAAGTTAAAACCAGAGAAAGGCAAACAACCTAAGAAGGACAGTTAGGTTAATTTCACTGCAAGTTGAAAAGACTGAGCCTTCCAGGGAAACTTTGGAAAAAAAGTAAGCACTCACAGGTACAAAGGGGAAATATCAGAAAAGAAAATAGTTCTGTGACAATTTCTTCTGGCATAGAAACATGGTGATGTATTCCATGGAGAGTCTGTCGTTGTTTAGTTTATTCAGCTAGGCATCTAATCTTGGCTGCCCCCTACATTTTACTCCTGGCTTGTTTACGCAGCTTTTCACCCAACATGTTTCTGAAGACTCACAGTGCATCCATAATTTGTCCTGCACTTTGCATGGGAATTCTGAGCACACAACTGACAACTGATACCCACAAATCACCAAGGAGGAAGAGATGATCCCAGTCTCCTCTTGGGACAAAGCAACTGGACGCTCTTTTTTATGTGGCAACTGCAGTGTAGCGCAGAGCAAGGAAAAGTGGGCACAATGTTGATGTATGGGTTAAATGGATAAGCGTTTTGGTCATCTACATTTTAGTGGTTCCCCTCTGGTTTGAAAGTCTTCCTTGAAGGTAAAGAATTTGGTAGACTTAAATGTTGCCTTCTGCAAAGCTCAGAACTAATAGCAGATTACAGGTTAAACACACTGTAATTGCAGATCATTTGGCATCAATCTGAGCAGCAGGCAGACTGTGAAATGTTCAGGTGAGAGACAGCTGGCAGGAAATAGATTTGGAAAGGATTTCCACAGCCCCAAAGATTGGAGGGTTTGTAAATTTGTCATCTGGCATTTGAAAGTTTGAAAGAGTCTTGCAGAGCCTTCATCTGGGATTTGAGTGAAAAGTTTGAAATTCTTCTAATAAATAGCATGAGAACCAAATCTTTTTCCTTTTTTTCCCTCTTTTTTCCAAGTGGAGCATAAATGATTTTTAATTTTTTTAAACTTAACTCTTCAAAATATGAATAAATAAATGCACAGCCACACACTTTTTCGTCTCAACAGGAGATTTCTAAATGAGTGGTAGCCCAAAGAGTATCTTTAGCCAAAGTGAAATAGTTCATTTTTTCCAGATGAAAAAGACAATACACCCCTGCTCCTCCTAGATCTTCAGACTGTGGGATATGATTCAGGAAAGCATTAAGAGTTGGACTAAGCTTTAGTGAGACTTTAAATGAGCATTAAGTTATTTGTGGGTGGAGTTCAGAAGACTATAGTCAGAGCTTGAATTTCTGTTTCAGGATTTGCCTGTTCCTGCTATTTCTTGTTACGTGATTCTTGTATGGCCAAAGTATGCTACATACTTTGGCTCTTCTGTACTAAACCTTTTAATTCAGAGTGCAAGGATTTAGTAGAAATTTAAGTGGAATATAGCCAGCACGCTCAGTAATTGGAAGGATTAAGTCTTTTTCATATAGCCAGACTTCTCTTTATTAGAGCACTACCACTTCTTTTCTTTTCTCTCCTTCTCTTTGAATAGTAATGTTCTGGAAGGATGATGAAAAAATTGAGTGATTGCTAGCCAAATTTCTATTCTAACAGATGCCTGCCTCTGAAAAATTTTCTCTTAAAATTTACAAAAAGCAGAATGTGGGATCTCAATGCTATTTATTCTTCTGAATTTCCCAAACCACTTATCTGTGTTTTGACATCAAATAATTCAACCTTTTCTTCCTTCTGAGAGCTACAACCTCAAATCCTTTTAAAGTCATCAAACCAGAAACTTTTGTTTTCCAATGAATCATTCTTCTGAATCACAGACCTAGAACCCTGAGCCAACATTTTTCCATTCCTTATTTGTCAAATAATGTATCATCAGTCTCAAGAGAAGTTAGCAGAACAGAGTATTGCAAAAGATTGTAAAAATATTGACAACGGGATGGTAAATCCATGCTTTCCCTTAAATAAATAAAGAATTGTATTTACAGAAAGTTCGATAAGCACAACTATGAGGGACAGGAGCATACAGGTGTGGCTGAGTTGGAAAGTACCATGTGGCCAAGTACACCTGTGCTTGAGTAACCTAATGTGCATGTGAGGTACAAATTGTTGTACAACCCTTCTCCTTATATGCTGTGCAAAAGCTAGCTTCAGCCCATAGGCTGTACAGTGCACTATGCTATATAGTAGAGAAATTAATTCAGATTATTTTTGCAGAGGAATTCAAGGTGGAGAGCCTCCACATCTTCAGCTTGCAATAAGGCCACAGTCACTGCTGTAAGAGTAGATGACATCATCAGCATGAAGCTTTGTGTTTGGAGACCAGTGGGAATTCTGGTGATCACAGACTTCTACAAGGATATTCAGGATTTCAGCAATGTCAAAATGATAGATCAAGGCATTCAAAGAGATGTGTGGATACCCAGTGTCTTTGCAGCTCTAGGTACAGAGTGCACACTCTTAAATAAACAAATGACTGGTCTGAAAATTACCAACTTCATGAAAGCTAACTTGATTTTTAACATTGACCCTTGTATGTAAAACCATTGGCATTGCCCTTTTTGTGGCTTCTCTACAGCTCAGCAGTGAGAACAATGATATATGCATGTCTCAAAAGTCGTGTTATGCAAGAAGCATCTTCTTTAACACAAAAATCCACATACACAATATTCTCACATTTGAAGACCAATCAGGGAAGCTGGTTACCAATGTACTAATCCACATAATGACTAATCCACATAATGACACCAAGTTGAGGGGGAAGTAGACATTTCAGAAGGGAGAGCTGCTCTGCAGGGAGATCTGGATAGGCTGGAGGAGTGGGCCAGCAAGAACCTTATGAAGTTCACAAGGACAAGTGTAAGATCATGCACCTGGGAAAACATAACCTGGGAGTGCAGTACAGACTGGGATCCACCTGGCTGGAGAGCAGCTCTGCGGAAAGGGACCTGGGGGTCCTGGTGGGCAGAAAGCTCAACATGAGCGAACAGTGTGCTGCTGCGGCCAAGAAGGCCAACGGGATGCTGGGTTGCATCAAAAAGAGCATCACCAGCAGAGAGAAAGAAGTCATTATCCCGCTCTACTCAGCGCTTGTCAGGCCACACCTGGAGTGCTGTGTACAGTTCTGGTCCCCGCTGTACAGAAAGGATGTGGGCAGGCTGGAAAGGGTCCAGAGAAAGGCCACCAAG
>VZTV01005589.1:0-11201 GCA_013400875.1 Anhinga rufa | reverse complement strand
TCACAAACTTGGAGAGGATTCACAGAGAGACCACCGAGAGTTGTCAAAAATTATGGAGACAGCATGAAAAGAAAGGGATGGTGACTCCTAGGAAGGAAATTAGCAGCATGGGAGATGTTCAAAAGTGCATAAACAATAAAAAGTATATTGAGGACTCTGTTTTAACTTAATTTGTAATTCCAGAACAAGGACATCCAAACCCATGAATTTTAAAAATGGTAATAGGAAACAGCTTTTTCACAAAACAGGAAATTATATTGTGGCATACATTTCTACAGGGGGTTTTGAGAGCAAGAGCATAGCTATAGGCAAAAGAACTAAGACACCTTTTTGGGTATCGGAAATATCCAGATTTACTATTTTTCAAGCCACTGCATTTTGGAAATGAAATTACTTGAATAACAGGACTTGAATGACCAAGTTCTCAGGGTGGAAGATGAGACCCATACTGTTAGCAGCTTATTCCATGTAAGCCTACTTTAGAGGCTATCCAAGTATTGATGCTCTTCTTTGAAATTTCTGTTTCTGGCCACTCTGAAAAAAATACTGTGGATCTCATCCAAATGACAAGTCCTATGCCCCCCAAAATGTCTAGCAAACATTCAAAGAGGAGTTAAATCTAACGCTAGAATATATTTTAAAGTTATCATTAATTATAATTATGTTTTAAAGTAATAAATAATAGCCGTGAATGAAGCTCCTTAATTTTCTTTGCCTTCATTTTTCATTTCTTTACTTTCCTTAGTAGAAAACTCTAGATAATCGGGGCTGTGCAACACAATTCACTCATCAAACTAATTACAGTATAAATTTCTACTCAATTTGTTAAATAAGCATTAGTTGGAAACTTCTTGGGAAACCCTTACCAACACAGTGAAAACCTTCCTTTATATAAATAATTTGAAAGAATATAAGAAAGGGAAAAAATCCATTGAAATTTAGCTCTTAGAAAGCTGATGAATAAGCTAATCTGTTACTGAGTGGCTCAATGTTCAATTGTTTAAAAATGGCATAGCAACAAAGCCCCAGGAGAATGCCATTGTTCTGAGCTATTTTCTTTTCTTAATTAGTCCTAATGCTATTTTATAAAACCACGATTCTCCTTTTTGTTTATCTTCAATCTGAACACATAAATATGCAAAATATAGAAAATAAGTACCACAAATAACTTCCAAAGTTAAAACTTACACCTTAAATTGCAACTGCAGTACTGAGTACTGAGTAAGTTACTGAATTTAGGCTTTTTTTAGGATATAAATTGAATATGTTAATTTTATTCATCAAAAACAATGGAACAGTGCACATACATACAAAACCCAGCAGAAATAAGGGAAGGTCACCAGGCTAATCACTTTGGCTTATTTCCCTTTTCTGTATTCCCATCTGCCTATTTTCTCTGCTTTTTGTATTTAAAAGGAACAACTTGAACATAGTTAGGCCAAAAATTTGACCTACTTTTTTTGTTCATTTTAATTATTTTTTTTTGTTTTGCAACATCTCTGTAATTTCTATACCTTTTACTTCACACACGTTTTCTCTTTAGAACAAATTAAATAATACCATGATTCTGCCACTGATTAGAAAACCTTTAACAGTACGCTACTGAGTCATCATCACCAGGGATGGATCTTTGCATTCAGATGGTGTCATATGCAGGATGGGTGTCTGTACATTGCCAAACAGGTCACCTTAAGCCTACATGAAATTAGTATTAACAAGGCTGCAGATCAAACTAACAGAAACAGAAGAGCATACTTCAAGAACACGGTTACTTTGAAGCATATTCTTTTCACATAACTTTGTGCAAATAGAGTCACTTCACTTCATATTAAAATGCAATACTTTGCTCTGAATCACCTCCTGCCAGGCCAGCACAGCCCATGTTACTTATTAATCAAAGATGGCGGAAAAGGAATTTTATCAGTAGTCGAGTACAATCGTTTGAGAGAAAAGAAAACAACCTTAAGTACAGAAATCAAATCAAGTGCTACAAAAAGTACTCTGTTCTGGTATCAGTGATGCTAACTTTTGAAAAGCAATATTTAAAATTGCTCCATGGAGCCAAAACTGACTGCAGAAACAGACAAACCTTCCAACTCCTTATAACAGATCTCAAGACCTAGTAACACACCAATCTGCAAGTAAATTCCTGCAATTGCTCTCAGATCAGTTCAGGAGTGACCAGGACTCAGGGACCGCAATGGCTAAGAACTCATGAGAGCTCTGCATGCTGGGATGAGCAATGAGGAACCCAAGTTAGAGACTGAAATTGCAAGAGATCCTGCATTACTGCTTTCTTCCCCAAACTTACCTCCCTACCCCTTGTTTTTTATTTTTTGGGGTGGGTAAAGTATGAATAGAAGTCTAACAGACCTTGAACAAGGATTGAATACAGGACAAAGAAGAGGTTATGCAGGAAGACCCAGGCTACCCTAATCACGTTCATACCATCTTGCTTTAGCTTTCTGAGGTCTCTAAGAAGCAGGTTTGCAATACAAGGTGGTCTGATGAAAACTGAAGGAACAGAGAACCTGGAAGCAGACTGGCTCTGGAGCAGATGAGTTGGTATTTCCTGTTATTTTTCATGGATCCAAAGCAAACTCCGGATGTCATTTTAGATTTTCCACCAGTCTCCAGCTAGTCTGAGACAGTTTAGCTCACCTGCTTACACTTTCAGAACTCTCACGAGATAAGCTGATGGTGGCAAACTAAGCAGTTGGTGCTGGATACAACTTTAATACACATGCACTACTGTAATTTCTACCATTACTGGGGTGAAGAAGAGCCCAGCAGGTACTTTGAAGGGCATTTCACTGCACATTCACATTTCCTCCAGACAACAACCAGCTTGCCTGAAGGCTGTTGTGGTGGGTTCTGAAACCTTCCAGAGAAGAAGTACGAGGGCTCTGGATGAAAGGGAAGGACAGGACAGGACCTCCAAACCTCTTCCTCACTGGTGACTGAAACAGAGACTTCCCCCCTTTATAATTCTGAAATTACACATTCAGGCAGTACAATACCAGATGAGGCAGAAGAAAACAGCCTGGCTCCTCCAGAAGAAGGGGAGGGGGAAGAAAGATACTGCAAAGAAATGGATTCTTCATCTTTCCAGCACACCTTCAAAGAGGCTAAGCTGGAGACTGTAAATGTGGTAAAGAAATGTGGGCAAGGAGTTTGTGGCAATGTTAGCTTCATTTGCTTCTCAGACCTTTTTGTCCTGAAGACAAGAGTGTACATCCCATACTAGAGAAAATTCATATGATAAACTAAATCCCATAGAGCAGTCCTACCACTGTAGTCTTTCTTTAGAAAACAGGAAAGCATTAAACTATTGTTATAGTGTGTCACGCATCCAGGACAGCTGGAAAGGCAAATGTGGAAAAGAAGCTTTTTATTCTTGGAGAGGTAATCTCTTCCATCCATCCTCTCCAGAGCCATACAGTTTCATAGGGTATTAATCCTGTCCCAGACAGCATGGTTTGGGAATTTGCTATTCTCTACTGGAGAAATGCTAATGAGCACAGCCTTTTATCCAAAACATCTAGATGTCTGGAGTTCCTGCCAATTTGTTTGTTTGTTTATTAAGAAATAAGATTGCTCCTCATGCTGAGAAGTTGCAGCAGCAATTGGAGAGGCTGCTGTAGCAGGGACCGAATAGAAAATATGAGTCACATTTGGCAGCATCTGTCATTACACATAGCAGAAGCTGCACTTAATCCAGTGCTTGCTAAAGCAAATGAACTAACAGAAATACAGTCTTATCCATCAGCATCACTCTATAGGTCAGAGCTGGCAGATGCAGCATATCAATTTGACCTGGGATGCTGTCCCAAAAGACCTCAGGAGGGCTTTCGCAGAATGATTCCAGTAACTCTAGAAAGGCCCCAGGCTATTTGAACTGAACAGCAGATGTAGGGATAGATGATATTCCTCTCAGGTACAAAATGGATTGCCTTTGCTGGAAATACCACTAGATATCAAAGGAGAGAAAGAGTGAAATCAAGGCTGTCCTTTCCCTTCTTCCTGAGGCTGCAGCATGGGAGCTGGGGTGCAGGTCTGAAATCTGAAGCATTTTTGCCTTTGATCATGAAGGATTCAGTCACAATCTGGATCACAATTCAGCCTGTTTCTAGAGTCACAGCCTGGGATCTGGGGCAGAAAAAAAAAGGATCTACTTGAGAGAAAATTGTAGTGCTCCCTCTGGTGATCCTTTCCTTTCCCAGGCACAAAGCCTGAACATTCCATGAAGCTGTTTATCTCACTCAAAAAAAAAAAAAAGGTGCCTTTGCAGAAAAAGGAATTGAAGAAAAAATACTGCAGAACTTGACTGCACAAAACTCAGCATAGAAAGACACAACAGTGACCAAAATAATGGCTTTCTTATAATAAAAAGAAGAGAAAATAAATCTAAGATCAGCAAACCACCATCAACATAAAAAGATAGCATAAATGAAGAAGAATGGACCTGAAGACAGGTGAGATAGGAAATACAAAGCAGAAAGTTCTTTGGTTTTGGTAGTGCTATATAAAAATAACAGTTATAGCACTAGATCCTAATTTGGTGCTGAAACTAGGTTTCCTAACCATAACAGATGGGATCTGCAGCAGGTAAGTGGTGAGGGGCAGGGTCTCTCTGGGGAAAGGCACATACACTAGGAAGAAGTGAGTCAGGGAATACAGAGATGGGTATTAATTTGGAAGAGATTCACTAATACACAAAGCTACCTTACTTCTGTTTGGGAGTTCCTGGATAGAAATATGTACACAGGTGTTGTGCATCATGTATCAGTAAAATAGGTAGCATCAATCCTAATCGCTACATTTGTGACTAGTTTTTCTGCCTGGACTAAAGTCATGTCCAGAAAAAATGTTGGACTTACAGCTGCCCTGTGGCTCAGGCGGCCTGAAGAGGGTGTTGCTGCTGCCACTGGTGGCATCTGTTACTGCCAATGGTCACAGAGAAAGCAAGTTTGGGACTTTCAGCTCCATGCATTCAAGTTCTGCTTATATTTACTTCACACCAGCTACCTCCAACAAATCTACATTTAACTACATAAAGCAGGTTTAGTTTTCAGGATGTCTGATTATCCTATCTATTTATCCACACACATATTTATGTCATCAATGGCATGTTTAGCAACCATACTTTCTTTACATCTATATGCATGAATAAATGAGAAACATTTATGTCTCCTGGCCTTCTTTCCAGTTATGTAACTGTTAAGCTATGTATTCAGCTATTACCCCGCTAAAACTGTTCTTCTGATCCTAGCTCAGTTACAGTTTGTTGCATCTTGTTTTCATTATGCTGTAAAACTAAGGCAGTGGAGGAGGACAGCTGTAAGAAAACCGTTTGTTCAGTGAAAAACTCCACAAAATTGCAAAAATGTTGAGCTCTTATGGAAGGAGCTGTGTTCTTCTGACAGGATAACAAAGGAAGTTTTCTCCCTCTCCCAGTGGAATGTAATTCCATTTTTACACACACACACAAAAGATATCAGAAGTAGATGCTGGATTTCATATCAATATAAATATATCCCAAACCAATTAACTGTTGTACTATGTCATAAATATAGTTCTGCTTTTTTATGAGTGTCATATCTTTTGCTGATTGAGTGCCAAAATCTCTTCTCAACCATTTCACTTCCAAGACAAATTGTCAGTATCCCTAGTGGCATGTATTAATTTATAGATGAGCAGGGTCTTCATGAGATTACCAGCTGCTCTTCACATTTACATCTTTTGCCAAGATAATCTTTCATAATGTTTTCTTGAACTGCTCAATTACATGGAAAAACCTCTGTAATGACTGGGCCTTGGCTCCCCTTGCTCTCCTGTGGAAATACTATTAAAGTATAACTCTATGGGCTGGAAAAAATACATGGCGATTGTCATGGGTTTAGCTAGGAGAGAGTTAATTTTCTTTACTGTAGCTGGTATAGTGCTGTGTTCTGGACTTAGTATGAGAATAATACTGATAACACACTGATGTTTTAGTTGTTGCTAGGTAGTGCTTGTACTAGTCAAGAACTTTTCCATCCTCTCANTATTATTATCATCATCATCATCATCATCATCATCATCATCATCATCATTATCATTACTGTTTTATTGTAATTATTAAACTGTTCTTATCTCAACCCATGAGTTTTCTTACTTCGGCCCTTCTGATTCTCTCCCCCACAGGGGTGGGGGGAGTGAGTGAGTGGCTGTGTGGTGCTTAGTTGCTGACTAGGGCTAAACCACGACAGTGATATAAGAGTTGTCTCTGAAATATTTGGCTCTTTGCACAACGAAGAGCAGGCTCTGCATAGGGCCATATCTCTCTAGCACATTTACCAGTACTGTTATTAGTATTATCATATTAAGTATAGGCAAAACTATTGTGTGAGGTACTTCCCATTTGACACATAAAAGATGCCCTTATATTTCCTTCTAAGTGTAAAAGACACATCAGACAACAGCATGTAAACAGGAGAGAACAAAGAATCAGCACAACTGTGCTAGGCTGGTGCACTACCGTGTGCAGCACACAAGTGACCCAACTCCCACAAAGTTTTTCAGAAACAGAGTTTTAAGATTTTAAAAGGAAGATTGTTGCTGAGCCCTGGCTGTTTACAAAGAATTTTCCTAAAGCATGAGGCCCCAAGTAAGAGAAATCACAAAGGAACTTCCTTAAATCTAGGAATTTGGGATTTGGGAATGGAGAGATGGAAGGCGTGGGAGTGTGCTAAGAAGAGAATATGGTAAGAAAGGAATAGGCTGTTAAGGAAGTTGCAAGTGAAAATAAAGACCTTATATTTGATACAGCAAAAAACAGAGGCATGGCTTGAGGAATGCAAAAAGAATATGGCTAAAGGGACGGATGAAGAAAATGATCTCTGCAGTAACGTTCCGTAGATCTGAGCAGCAAGAATGAACTCCTTTCTCACACTGAGAAACATTTAGCTGAGTGGCTCCGCTGAATCTGGAGAGATTGCTTTTGTGAGTTATCAGTCTCCAGCATCAGACAGAGCTCCATGAACTTCAGCGTGACTCCTGTTGAACTGCATTCACCTGAAGCATTCACCATTGGGCAATGCATGTCAAAAAGAGCATGGACCAGAGCAGAGAAACAAAAAACAATCATGGATCTAGAAAATGTGAATTGCAAGGAAAAGCTGATGGAAGTAGGATTATTAATTTAGAAAGGAGTGGGCTGAAATGAGAGCAGTTTTCTATGTCATAAAAAGAAAAAAATAATCTTTTCTCCACATCTGAGAACAAGAGGAAATTAATTTAACGTGCAAGAAAACTTCATACTACACTTTAAAGAATAAATTTTCTTATGTTAAAATATAGTGAAGCACTGGTTGCACAGTTAGACTGTGGGGTCTCCATCATCAGAGGTCTTCAAGAACAGAGTAAACAAACATCTCTCAGAAGTGACATAGATCTACCTGATACTACACTATAGCCAAGAAAATTCAGTATATAGTTTAAAGGAATCCCTTGAAGCCTTTTTTTTCTCTCTTCTTCTATTAACCTTCAAATATCCAGCTTTAAACTTGTGATACATGGTATCCTTCATGACTTGATCAATACAATGAGATTTATACCATCCTTGAATTTTACATCTGTAACCTCACTTAAAATACTGTTTTATGAGTCCAAATACTGTGCTGTGTTTTTTCAAGTGTCTTGCTGATTGGAATAGGAGTCAGTTAGAGATCTGAGACCAAAAATGGATCATTACTCTTCAGGTCTTGTTTTACAACTACTTCACACACTGACAATGGGAGATGTAGTACAGAAGTTTTCCTTGCAATAAGCTAAGCAGTAAAGGTATAGTCCCTGGACCTGTGACAGAAAGTGATAGGTAAGGAAAAAATTGTTACCCAGGATCAGTTTTGTCCCAGAGTAATATGAAGAAAGTACCAGGATAACTTTCCAGCAAGATGAACCACTCTCATAGTAACTGTTGCTGGTACAGAACTATCACCTTTCCTACAAATTAAGCCAAAACATATATACGATCATATTTTAATTTAAAAATAACTTTTAAAAAACATAAAGACTACCTGGTTCCCAGTATGTTATGTTCCTATATAATATGGCTACACTTAACACAGAAATTAGATATTCCTTATAATCTTCAAATGCATCTTTGCATTTAAACTCTGTGGATACTGTAATATTTGCAAGCCTTATAATAAAGTTTCCTGTACAGTTGGAAGTGATTGACCTTTATGATACTTTGAGATTTTAGCGGGGTTGAGAGACTACAAAAAGCAAATACCAAAGGACTCAAACTTGGAAAACACTGTTCCCATTCATGTCACCAAACTCACTACAGACACTTGAAAAGCAGTGATTAAAAATAGCTAGACTAGATGCATGTGTGTCAAGCTGCAAGTGTTCCCAGAGGATAATCACACAGATGTCCAAGCTCATACAACGGAAATTACAAGGCAGGGTGCCTGCCACTAAAGAGACATTTTACTTCACACAGAAAATGGGAGACAGTCTTCAGAAAAATGTTGATGCCTTGTTCACAGAGATTAAACGTTCAAGTCCCTAAGGGTCCTTATTCTAGCGAGAACTGTGAGATAAATAAAAGATAGAGTATCTGAAAAGAAATAATTCTTCCAAAAAACCAAAACAGCATTATTGGAAATCTAAATACAAACGAATTGTAACTGAGGTCAGGATGCTGCTTTGAGTTCCCATGCCAAATCTTCCAAAGTCAACAGTGTGGTTTGGCTGTATGTTATCAATAACTGCTTGCCATGCATTCATATGACATGACTCACTGACACTCAGCTTCCTTCCTGCACTTCCTTTGGCTCTCAAACATAGCTCTGTATTCAAACTTAATTAGTAATGATGTCACACGCTGGCCTCGCAAAGCAGCAGAGTCAAGCCCTGTGCTAATGCAGGCAGGAGCTGGCAAGTAGGTATGGCCACTCAAGCTGGTGATGTGGTTGGTTTTTGAGAATCTGCCAGAGAGACACAGAAGAACATAAGTTATTGAAATATGAATTCTAAAATAAATATTAATGCTGGCTAAATTTTTTTAAGTGTCTGAATGACTGAATCTCTGCCTGTTTCCAAACACATGGATGCAGCTGAGGAGTCTGTGTTAGCAGGCAATGTGGTTCAGGCACCTCAACATTTATAATGGTTATCTGCACAGTAAAAGTCTTCAGCTTTCAAACTTTCTCATTTTAATCAAGAGTGCATGGAACTTTTTTTTTTTTGCGGTTTTAAAAACCTCAGATTATGTCCCAAATAGAATTTTTATGTAATTTCTTTGAAAAAAGAGTAGATATCCAAGAAACTTGTTGGGACACCAGACACTATAGGATGAACATTAAGCTGTCTTTGCCAGTCTACGAATATCATTATTTTGGCAGGTGGGCAATACTAAGCTGTAGCTGCTTTAAAAAAAGGAAATCAAAATAGCAAGTTACTGCTGAAGATGTCACTGCAAAGCAGTTGCTTTAAGAGGAAAGGTAGGCTACACTTTCTGAATACTGACTTCCAGGCTACTTTGCTGAATGGATATTGTTGTTTGGAACAACTATTTATTACAGACAAGTTTACCAGAGAAGTATAGCAAACATTAAATATAATATAAAAACAAACAAAAAAACTGCCTCACAACTTCTGTCTCTGGAGACAGCTTTGAACTGACTTTGCTACTGCTAAATGTTTTATACCAAAAGCTTTTTAGGTTCATAGTTCTTCACAAACACTAAGTAAAAATAGACATCTGCCCTTGAGTCTTAAGCCAACATAAAATATTTACAAGGATGGCATGACAACCAGTGTGCTTCAGCCTCTGTAAGAAGTTGGAATTCCCCTGATAAGTGGAGCTTCTGTGAAGTGTTATCATACTATTTATATCAAGTGTTATAAATGAAATTCTTATGCTGAGGTACATGTATCCAAAGAAAATGCAGACTACTTAATATTTTTACTGTCGATTTTCACACAAATTAGATTTTTTTTTCCACGCACCAGCAAATTCTTTCTAATTGTTCTGCAATTATTTCTTATTTCTCTGAAACAGCACATTATCTACATAGAAATAAATTATTTTCCATGGTGGATAAACTGACTCCATGTCTACAAAATCATTTGCAATGGAGTTAAAATGTTAAGGACTCTTGTTAGAGTCTTCTAATGGATGAGATGGATCTCAGTGGTGACCCATGAGCATGTCACAGATGAAGCATGGAGAGGGAATGAACAAGCTCTGTCAGATCTGTACAGATCCATGCAAAACCAGCTTGGATGTCTATGTTATGTATTCCTACATCAGACTCACATGACAGTATGGTACAGAGATACCCCAATGGCTCTGGGTGATGCTAGACAGATAAAGTCAGGTTTGTAACCTCACTCTCGGTCCTGGATCTGTCAGCAAAGCTGGCAATGGAGAAGTAAGGATGTAGGATGGATATGATGGCAATCATGGAGCATGAATGATAAAGAAGAGATACAGTAGACCTGAGAGAGATTTTTGTGAGGAGCTGAAACAACAAGACACAAAACATTATCAATATTCTCCAGTGAGGGATCAATTATCTAAAAGTGGGGAACAAATGGTCTAGGTGTTTCTGGTGCTGCTGAACTTTCCCCCAGGCACCATGCTCTGAGGTCTTGAAGAAATTTCTGTAGAAGGACTCCTGCTGACCTCCATGGGAAGAATGTATCCTCAGACCTGCAGGACTAGAACTACAGCTTTCCTTTGCAGTGTCTTCTTGCATCGTCTCTGCAACACTGTTCTCAAATATTCAAGTAGCCACAATTTTGCCTGCTTTATGAACAAAGAGATTTTAAGTTGTAAGTATATGTCTCAAATTATTGGTCCCAGCAGTGAGCCTATAATGTAGCAGTGATTTGCAAAACACTTGCAGAGAGCCTTCAGAGAACCAGTTAATGATAGGATGTCATATAATGTCAAAATACTAATTCAGAAGCCATGAATCAAACAGAACAAACAACCCACAACTCTAACCAACATCTTCTTGGGAGGACAAAAAAAAAAAGCAAGACATCTTCAACAACAAAAGACTTAATGCCTGAAATTCCCTGGTCAATCTTTTGGCTTTCAATAGAAAAAGTTAATCAAGAGTTCCTTGCATAAGGTGGGCTAAACAGAGAAAATAGATACCTTCACCACAGGCATCAGCCCTAGTGAGACCACATGTGGA
>VZTV01005578.1:2204-13013 GCA_013400875.1 Anhinga rufa | reverse complement strand
TTGCTTGACCCTTAGCCTATGCTTACCAAAAACTTGACAAACCTAGCCCAAATGTGGAGTTCATCAGCAGTATCATTGTGGCAACCACAGTCAGGATGCAGCACCATGGTATTAAGTACTATAAGCTAAACAATCCTTATTTGAAGCTTCTTTTTTTGTGCCATTAGGATGGCACAAAACTACGACAGGAGGAGAACTGAATTCTGTTTGGGAAATAAAGGAGACCTGAAAAACTTTCTAAGACAGTGAGAGCATGTTTTAGGAAAATAGCTGCGCATGTGGAACACTTCCCTCTGTCTCTGGTAACCAGGTTTAAAAGGAGTAAGATTAATTTAATAGAACCTGTGAAAACATCAAAAAGGGAAGACTGACCTGCAACAATAAGGGCATGTCTGCATTGGAAACTGGCTGTGGATTTGGCACATTAAAGGATCCAGAGCAGCTGCTGTGCAGGCAGTACAGTAACACACCACATACTTCCATCCTCATGGGAATAGCGCTTCTTGCACTAGGTCTTTGCGCATCTCAACAGTGAAAGGGGTACTTCTCCATAGTGCAGCAAAGTCTGGTTGATCACCATGCAAAGTGTCCCCAGGTGGCGTTTTTGGGGGGATACCATCATCCTTAGAAGTCTGCATTGCTTTCTGCCATGAGAAACAGGTCTATTTCTCCAGTCCTTTGGAAGAATCCCATTTAACCTTTGCTGTTGTGGCCTGAGGAGCTCTTTACTGGACTCTCAGGAAGAAGAAAGGAGGGAATGGTACCTTGGGCAGCTGTAGATTTCCCATGGGATGTATGTTTGGGAGCGTGGAAGGTTTCCCTTTGAGGTCTGAGTTGGAGGCCAATAAATCTCTGCCTGCTACTGCAGCTGCTTCAAAAGGAGAAAAGACCATGTGGTAATCAACAGGAAAAAGGGACTTTGGTATGTAAACTGACAGAGAATAGCACCCCAAGAACTATTGCCATCGACTTAGGACCCAAGATGCTGCAAGCACATAGCCTGATATGTATACAACCCAAAATCAAAGATTGTCTAGTCTATGAGATTAACAACCAACCACCAGATCTAACTGATGCCACAGCATCGCTGGTCACAACACTGTTGGCCGCAGTAGAAATAGTAGAAGATGGTTACTCTCTCAAGGGGGCCAACAGAGGAGGCAAAAGATGCTAGGAAAAACGAAATGTCAGTGTCCTTGCTGCCCCCACTTTCCAACTGGAAAGCTGAGGCAGAGAAAGATTAGTTTGATCCGCATCACCTACAGAATCTGCTGCAAACTTGAGAACCATGTCTGCTAGCTACAGTCTGCGTCCAGGTCCTTTAATATAATCCCACTTCCCTGCTTCCTGCTTCATTAAGGTTGTTTGGTGGAAGTCTGAAATACCATTGCCAAAACAGCTGCCTCATTATGTATTTTTTATTCTTTCATATTTCACCCCTGATTTTTGCTAGAAACAACAGCTTCTCCAGCCTGGGAATCCCTTTTGACACTGCAATAACAAAACACATTTCGCTCATCACTTTCTCCCAATGGGAGTATTGTGTACTGCACTTGTATCTTCTGCGTGCTGGCAACACTGCTCAAGATTCAGAACTCACAGCTCCAATGCATACTTTGTATTTTTGTCAGACTGGGTAGACAAGAGTTTACAAGGAAAGAGATGCCATCTTTTTTTTTCTTCTCTCCCCAACCGTCCCCGTCTTCTCTGCCTCCAGATCTCACCTCCCCGTTCTTACAGTCCATGTAATAGTAGTGGGAGAATGAGAGAGATGCTTAGGATGGCTGTTGTGCTAAAAAATAAGGTGTCTGTAAAAGGAAGCCCTTTTCACCTTACAGTATTTGCTGATATATAACTGTACTGATGCCACTGAGAAAAATGCCAAAATGTATTAGAACAGCCACAGCCATCGGACTGTAAGGCAAGCTAACTGGGAGTGAGGATCCTGTTGAGTTCAACGAGTCTTTTGTGATTTCCAATGCACTATGAAAAAATGCCTTCAAATTACCCAAGAAGTATGTTAATAGCTGACTAATGCACAAGCTGGCAGAAATCATTGCTGTTTGAGCACGGCTCATTAATCTCACCTTTCATTAAAAAAATTCCAAACTTTTTAATAAACAATTTTTATTTAGGAAGTAAAGAACAGTGGAGTGCACTTTTTGCTAGGCAAATGAGCTCCCCATGAAAATAAAACATTTCTTTACAATTTTTTTCATGTAAAACCATCTTTCTTCCATCACTAGGTTTGGAAATGCATGGAGTACTTTACACTTCTGTAAACTCTCAGAGCTAATTTTTTAATCTTCCTTTTCACCTTTGCAAGCTTGTTCTTCCCAAGCTGAAAACCTCTTGCTGCTGATATCCATCCCGTTTTTGCACAAGACAGGCAGCCTCTCTGGTGAGGGGCTGGGGGGGCTGCTGGGGAGCAGAAATGAGAGGAAAGAACTTCTTGCTGACAGCTGGACAAGACACCGTGTGCTAGCCCACAGTACTTGAAGTACGACTTCACATCAGTTCAGACCCAGTTGTGGTCCTGGTCCTGTTTCCACATGAGAAGAGACCTCAGGGGCCTCCTGTTTCCCTAGCCTCCCAGGAGATATTGCACTCTGGCTTTGTGAAACGAATGCATTGGACAGTTTTTTATGCTGGGGCAATTGCTGTCATGTTTCCTTTTGCCTGTGGTTGTGGTCTGAAGTGTTGTAGTCAAATAGGAGGCCCTGTCCAGTCTTATTCTTTGGGACCACTTCATCGGTACCACATGACTTATTCAATGCAGTAGTGAAAATGAAAGATAAACTGCATTATCACTAGTAGTTACAGAAACATGATTGGTTTTTTTGTGAGAACAAGTTAGCATCAGATGTTGCAAAGTCCTGATTGCACAGAACAGAGAGGTAGGAAAAACATCTGATCAGTGTTATCACTGCTATTTTACATTCACTCACATCTCAGTACAGACATATGCTAACTTTTCTAAGTAAATGCTCCTCAAGGTTTCTACAATAATTTTATTTGCCTTTCAAAACAACCCAGGCTTCAGGATTTATTAATGCAGCAATTAGTATGCTGATCATGCCCAGCATGCTTAAATCTTTATTGGCTGTATGCACCACCGAAAGTTTCAGTTTTATTAAACCTGAGCCTCCTACATACTGCTGTTTAGTGTGTGTTACAAAACTAAGATCAGCTCTGAATGTAATGTAACCCACATGTTGGATTGCTTGCTTCAGTGACTTACAGAAATATTTCAGGTAGCAAGTATTTTCTTAGTACTCTGTTATAAAAATATGTCAGCCACACAATGTTTGCATTATATGTTTCTTTTCTGTTATAGAAAAAGAATTATGCACCAAGCCTATACTCCATTCTGTTCCCCACAGAACAGTCATTTGCACCAACTGTGTATCAAACTACTGTGAATCATCATGTTTCAGTGAAGATTTTGCAGTGACATAGACAATGGATTAAATTACAGTTATCTTCATCATAAATAGATAGGCTGATAAATAGACAGACAAAGTGCATGCTGTATCTGCAAACCAAAAATTATACATAGGTTGTAGGTTTTATTCACATGAAGGAAGGGGCGAGTGCAGCTGGGATTTTTTTTTCCCCAGCAAGTGCAAGAGGCTGTAGGAAATCTGCCAGGCATGATGCTAGCCATATTGATCTTTGCAGAATCGTCTTTCTTTCATAGCCTGAAGACAAAAATGTCAGTATGATGGAGCAGCCTCCTGAGAAGCCCTGGTCTGAGCCCTTCAAGTCAGCGCTCTCCTACCCACTGACTTGCAAGCACCAGCTGGACTTTTCCTATAAGCACAGTTCTTCCCCTGCCACGGCATCCAGCTGCAATACTGGTGTTTACACCAGTAAGAGAGAAGAGCCAGGGCTGATAGGATCTGTAAAAATAATTCTAACGGGGGATGCAAAGACTTGGCCAGGTGGTTAAAAAGATTTATTCCCTTACACCATACAAAGATGAGGCAATTTGTCAAGTTTGTTTCAGATTCAAACTGTGGAATTTATACAATTAATTTGACTGATGGAGCTAGTCTAAAGAGACTTCTAACAATGTATGAATTACCCCCCCATAACGTACAGTTTAGTTTTGGTTCCAACGGATGAACTTTCAGACTTTAGCTGCAGGTGACATCCCCAGCCATTGATGCCCTTTCCATCCCAGATTATCATCTTCTTTAAAAGTGGAAGAGGAAAAGGGTTTGCTGTTGTCCTTACACTGTTAGCTGCCTGGCACACTGATCTGATACAACCTGTTGGCACCCTGCTCTCTCCTGCCACCTCTACTATGACAAGAGTCTCCCACCTGGGTCTTGTCAAAACTAACATCTAAGGGGCCCTGGTTAATATGTTAAATTTTTGTGGCAGGATTTGCTGAAGTCTCTTTGTCAGAGCCCCCTGGAGTACAGGATTTAGGACTGAGGGCAAATGAAGAGCTCTGCATTTGCAGAGCAAGAACAGCACAGACACTCCAGGATTCACCAAACTACACCACCAAAATGAACATGAAGCCTAGCAGGGGAACCCCACTGCCCCACCACTCTGTAGCCAAAATTCTATGTTTAAACATATTGCACTTATTCTGTTAAATTGAGATAGCTGGCAAAGATACTCTCCAGGGAGGGAAAAAAATTAAAAATAGATAACTCCTGGAGCTAGCCAACAAATTTCTGCTCCATCAGCTGAATACATTTGAAAGTCAACACACCCAGGCTTTGTTGGAGCTAATTCCAGCACTTAGGATTTAAGTGCGAATCCCCCTCCCCTACCCATAAATATACACATTTAAATGTGTTCATTTGAGTGTTTCAAGTCATCTCAAATTCCATGGTATCCACAGAAAAAAAGCCAGTCTAAAGTCAACAAAGCCCACAATGACATTGTAAAAAGAGGTGCTATTGGGAATTTATTTCTGTTTTCTATGTTATATCCACAACTGTTTGTACAATTGCAAGCCCTGAAAACACAGTCTTAAAGTTAAGTTGGGTTTATCTTCTTTGTTAATCATCATAAGCAGAAATACAGTTTTTCAGATTTAGTAGAGCTCTAGTCAGGCTAAACAGATTATGAAAAACTCTAAGAGAGTTAAATTTGATGTAAAACAAGTGTTTTGGGGATTTAAGTATGGGTTTCCCTCAAAATGCACAATGTTTAAAATCCAGAAAATAGCAGCAGACAACATGAATGAAACCCCATTGCTAAAACCAATGGCAATTTGGCTATCAGCTGGAGCAAGATTTTATATGCTGTATCTGCTCCTGCTCCCTCCAACCTACTAGGTTTATTTCAGTCATATTCGTATTGAATCTGGTCCAGTTAGCCCACCTCTTTTTCTCTCATAAAGCACATGCACAACCTTTGTTACCACAGAATAAGTAATTCATAGATCAGGGCTACTTTCCAACCCTCCTTTCAACCTTCACACAGAGCAACAGGGTTCTGAATGGCTTGGTGGCTTTCCAAAAACTGCAGACGGTGACTAAACGAGCAAGAAGGATTTCTCCAAAATGTAATGCTAGTGCCTGAAACTCCTTTCTTCTGATACAGTTCTTCATGGTGGCTGCACAACGAATACATGCCTCAGATAATGCAGGGATGATGCCTGGACCTGAGCCGGGTGGCACCCACTTGGAGGTGCAGTCACCAAGCCTGGGCATCCCAGGGATGGGGGCATGCTGCAGAGCCCAGCCTTGGAGCAGCCTACCTGGGGAGCTGAGCTAAAGCAATGAGACCAACATGGGTGGGGAGGAGGAGGAAGGGTACAGCTGAATGTGACTGGTAGAGTTCAAAACATGAACCTCCACAACTGTGTTGCTGTTACTCATAGCATTTACTAGGGAGGACCAGGGGACCCACCAAAATGGACAGTGTCCCCAGTAAAGGTAATGGGATCCTTCAGTCTGATGTTTTGGGTACTCTGATGACCACACATGCATATTTACATGGAAAATAACCCTCTTCACTTTATTGCCTGGTATATTTAAACAGCCCACTCATCACCAACAGACACGAACAACTTCCTCTCTACCTACCCTTTCCTTCCCTCTCCACCTCCTCCCTTAATACAAGGGAACCCAGCTCCACCTGTGTACACAGTTGTATAATTTTTCCCAGGTTAAATATCCCAGTGTTTTACATCTGTTCCTGACATTCCCAATACTAAGCACCAGCAGAGAGAATACTGGGATGGCTAATGATAGTTTCCTCAGACATTTTATTAGATCCTTTTGAGCAGAATAGTGAGATTATACTTTCAAGCTTAGTACTCTGCTGCTTTTAATAGCTTGCCTCATACAGTCCAAACAAGTTTAGTATGAAAATAAAATAATAATAATAAAAAAAAGAAGCGTAGAGGTGTTGCCACAAAACCATCTGTTCAAGAATTCTCAGGAGGGAAAATCCTGCATTTAACATAATACTTTCTACAACCTGGCATTACTGAACAGTCAGGCTTGCCTGCTGAAGCATGTAGGGCTATTGTTAGAGATTTTTCTTTAAATAAAAAAAGATTTTTTTGCAGCTTGTGTGAATGAGCTGAGTCATATTTAGTGGCTTATCAGGTTTATGCCTGAATTCTTTCAGGACTTAAGTAGAGGCTGAAAGAGAAACAGAATTATGCCACACTTATTTTTTTCAATGTGAATTTTGTCTAAGAAAAACAGTTCTTCACCCTTCTCAGTAAGCACTGAAATTTTAAATTGCTGTCTTTACATCTCTCATTGAACTTTCATCGTGTAGTTGTATGAAAGCTGAGCTGAAAGAGCAGTTCTTCAAAGACATGCTATCAAGAGTCCCATGTTGTCTTCAGTTTGCATTAAAGCCAAAGACTTTGCTTCATTTTCAATTACTGTGCAGAGTCATACATACTCTCCCCCTTTTTATCATCAGAGCTAAAGAAGAAGAAAATAGGAGGTGAAAATATGTTGGCAGTTATAGGATGCCCAAAATGCTTGACTGCTCCTGCAGGAAGGTGTAAATTTAGTCCTGCTTAACAACAGTGATGCAAGTTCCTTGTTGGCGTGACCCATTCAGCTGAATTCAGCCTCTCTTCTCTCTGTCAGCACTGGGAAAATAATTCAGATTAAGTGCAGTGTGACTGAAATAGTGTACCTAGGCTGGTGCCTATCACCCCATGTGTACATGGGTACATCCATCTCAGGTTAGAAGCAAATGGCTGAGTCCGAGGCGGAGCCGAGGGTAACTGTGCAGCATCTGCAGCATGGCAGCTCGGCAGGGCTGACCTCAGCAGCAGGACCTCCTCCAGTGACTCTTGTTAGCTTTTGGGAGCTCTGCCCCACATTTGGGTCCTCACACAGCACCACCTGTAGAGCACCACTCGCCCTCCATCACCAGGTGAAGAAGGAGAGGGTGGCTGACCTCTCCCTTCAGTGCTGCATGCCTGCCCGTGCAGAAAGCAGGCAAGAGTCTTCCTACCACTCAGTGACAGGCATTAAGCACCCCGTACTGCTGGTTTGTCCCTTCAGGACAGGCTACGAGAGCACAGCTTGCCATGTGTTTCAGTCTGGTCTGCCCCAAAACATTGGCTATATTATAAACATCATTCCTCTTTAATATTTTTTTCAAAGTAAGTAAAAGTGTTTTTATCTAATGCATGTGATGCTTTTTTCCCTCCTACTGAAGAGGACTAGGATTTGAAATCACAAAAATACTTAAACATGCTCCAAGCTTTAAATACCACAGGGGATTTATTCAGCACTCAAACATGTGTTAATGGATGGGTTTAAGTACGTGCCTAAGCACATTGCTGAATTGGGGCCTAAACCAGCATATTTTCATTTTATTTTTATTTTTATGAAATTTCTTTAAATACCCATGCAAATAACTTGGTGAAACTTGACTTCACTGGAAAAACATTTACTGGAAATTATTTCTTAATTAAAACCTGAAACCATAATTTTTCATCTACAGATGATGTGCAAGATTTTTCCAGTGTGAATTCGATGTGGTAGAGAATTACAGAGAAGAGAAGGAGGCGGAAAAGGTAGGCAGTCATCTGGAAGCTGTAGGAAATATGACAGAGGCAAAGGAAACCAGCAGCCATGTATAACAAATATTATAAAAAGACATCCACAGGTTTTAATCAACAATTGCTGGGAAGACAATTCCTGGGAAAGAGTTGTTTCATTGCTTCATGCTGAAATTTCTGAACAGATTCAGCAAGGGGGTTTTTAATATAAACTGTCCTTGGAAATTAGAGTTTCAAGACAGATACAGCACAGTGAGCAGCTGGGAAGAAATTCAGTTGACTTCTGTGAGGTGCAGAGCTTGAAATGCTGACTCTGTTTCAACGTCTTGCAGACCCTGCCTCCCCCACCCTGCCCAGCTATTTCCTGGCTGCCACTCTCCTGCTTGAATTGGAGCCTAACAAAGCAAACTGTCACAACAATTGTAACTCTAAACCTACATATTTCTCAAAACTGTAGTGCAGTCTTCCAGGTAACCGGCTTCTTTACTGCCCTGAGCTGCAAATGCTGAACTAGATGTGAAGTGTAATTTGATTGCCAGTCTACAATAGAGATATGAGGAGGTGCAGCTTTCTGCATGTCTAAAAGAAGACTGAAAGTGAAGAGTTCCCATCTGTATGCTGGGGAGACACCCATGTCACAGCTGAAAAAGAAAAATAAAATTACAGGGTGAAATCTCCTTATGTGCAGACAGCGCACTGCCAACATCTGACATGCCCACGGATGAATGTTTTGCAGCATTTGAAAGTGCAAGATACCAGCACCAACTGCCACATTCTTGGTACTGGTGAAATGCTACTTTTGGAAAGTATTTAACCCTCCTTTCCAGCACTCATCTTCAATGTTACAGCAGGGAAAAGGTACCCGCCCTTACAGATTTTATTACCATAACTGCCCTGACATCTGCCGGGAGCATCAGTGGTCACTGGAGTTTGCCGCTGCTGGCATTTGGTGTGAGCACAGCCTTGCAGCAGCACTGCAGCCAGTCCGGGATAACAAAACTCATGTGTGAGCTCTGTTTTAATACTTCTCCAACAGAGACACTGCAGGGCTGAACCTAGACCCATAAACACACTTTAAGGGTTAACATCTGCAGAAAACTCAGTCAGAGGTGTTTTGAGGTAGGATACTGCTTGCTGCTTTATAAAATCCTCACGCTGCGCTTTTCGAAGCTTGGTGATGGAGCTGTCATTGACCACAAAAGCCAGCCAAAGCATGTCAGGCTGAAGATACATTTACTCACATGATTTTCCTGTACTTGGGAAATCTGGGGGGGTGGGATTGTGCATGCCAGTACCAAACATTATGGATGCTGTCCCTGGGGTGCCAATCACTCCCAGCACACTGCCAGCAGGAGGTACCCTGGTTTTAGGGCTGGTGCCTCTGAGCTCCGAGGGTCCTTCCTCCTGAAAAGTGAGAGGCGTGCCTACCCCACACGAGGATGTGTGAGGATTAGCTCTCTGTAAAAACAGACGTCTCCTCTGTGGATCACAATTTATATTGTGCGAGAGGCCTCACCCAGGCCTGGGTATCACTGCCTCCAGCCCTGTGCAAACATGTGGGCTGACAGACGGTCTGTGACAAAGGGCTCCTGGCCCGAAAGTGTTGGGACAGGTGATGGAGACAAACATGTGGATGGGAGAGGGGGAGGAGGAAGGTGATAGATGGAAATACAAAAGTAGCAGGATGTCTTTGTGCTTAATAGCTGCCAAGTGCTCCGCTAGGGCTATTTGGCCGAAATAAAAAGCATGTGAACTCTGCAAAAATAAAAGTAAAATACTGTAATTGCAATACAAGAAGCTAGAGATACATACTTATAAAAGAAAATAACATTTAAAGCTATTTTTAAGCTTTAAGCTATTTTTAAATAATATTTAAACCTCTTAATTTATAGACAGACATTTTTTGAAAAAAAGATAAAATCCATCTGGACTTTAGCAAATCCTGGGAACTCGCCCTCTACTCTTCTGTCTCCTGGTGGGACAGCAGAAACTTTGTGAGGACAAAGACCAAACTGCCTGTGAGAGGGCACTGAATCCCATATAGAAACAACTTCCTCCTTCCCTGAGGGTGCAGATACCTCTCCTTTATCTTTCTGGACAGGTTGTACCCTAGGGACAAATGACGCCAAAGAAGAAACTGGCCTCTCCACAAGGCACCATGGCCCAGGAGCAGCACACCCCAGGATTTTTCCAGCAGAAAATACCAACAGGGCTCAGCACAGAATTGCCAACTCCCACAGCCTTTGGGGGAGCCAAAGGTATTGTGATTTTTAAAGGAGGTTTGCAGCAAGAAGGAAAGTAGGGTTATGGAAGAGGGCCAAGGGAGCAGCCTTACAGGGCACACACTGTAAGGTATCGATCTGAGGGCTGTGGGGTTTGTGATGGATTTCTGCATGAATTCTTATGCTCCATGTGGCTGGAGGGGCAGATCCAAGCCCTGCACAGTCCACTCCTAGTCCGTGTAGAGGGAGCTGTTAATTGAGAAACTGAGCACTGAACGGCACAAAAGTTACTTAGAAAGTTTCTTGTGAGAAACAGCAGTGAGACCAAGTAGTTGAGGGGTGTGTTACAGTTAAAATAATACAATTATTCCCTTTCTTCTTTCATTCTACCATTTATTAATCTTTTCTTTCTCCAGTCCCACAGGGCAGTTTTCCTCCTGTGTAGGAAATGAGAGTCAGGAAGGGTGCCACTGAATTCAGTGATTTGTCTGGACTCCATGCAGTAAATGCTGTATTTAATAATTTCCCATTCGATGAATTTCTGTGCAGGAGAAAGTAATAATCTCTTTCGTCTTCTGA
>VZTV01005571.1:2146-16169 GCA_013400875.1 Anhinga rufa | reverse complement strand
GCATATCCCAACTGGGCAAAATGATAGTAAGATAGGCTAAATCTTAGTTGTTATGCTGAAATACTGTTGTATAATAAGAAGGTATGAAATGCTTTATTAGGTATTGTTAGATAACGTCAATGCTTTGGTAAGAATTTAGTAGCTCTTTCACTGTTAAAATTGACAAGGGGTAAATTAAGGCCTGTCACTTAATCTCATTTTATGCTAATGTTTTCTTGTCTTCCTTCTTCTCATTTATGGAAAATTTGAGATGATAGCAGAATGACATCTAATTTGTTTTTTTTCAGTTTTCACAAATGGGAAACAAAGTTCCTTGCTCTTACCATCTAGTAAATCTAATTAAAATTCTTATATTAAAGAAAATACTATTAAGATAAAATAAATGTTTGCTATTGTTTCTCTGTATTTTCAGTGATGTGGATTAAGAGGTGTATGCAACTGTGTTATGCCACTTTTGCAACACTGTTTTAGGTCCGTATGCGCTGGTCTGATCCCCTAAGATAGTATAAACAACCCTTAGGCAGTATTAAGTGCAAAAGCCATTAGAATCATTGCCTCACAATAAGTACATCTTCTTAAGCTGCCTCCAGTGATATAGCTCTTGTGATACATCAGTTAATGCTGACTCTACCTATTTTGTTTGTGTGTGAAGGCATGACACTAAAGAAAGTAGGTGGTAAAATAACAGTCAATGCTCCCTGTAATTGACTTCTCTTCAGGCTATATAAAGAGTTGTTTAATGTCAAGCAGTGTTTCGTAAACCTCACTATGCATTTAGGTAGGTGTACTCCAAAGAGTAAAACATGGGGAAAAAAAAGATTAATTGCTAGGATGATATGAAAATGTACAAGTAAGTATAATGAAATATGTTAAGTAGCCTGTGACGTATAGTGCTGTTGGTTACATGCTTTTAAAGATTATTTGAAATTGTAGATGCTGTAGATTTGATGGATGTAGTACCTGAAATTACCAACCCCTCCCTGACTGTTATAGAGATAGTATGATGTTTCAAGAAAGAGAAACAAAATTATTCTTGGTAAATAGACTGCTTGAAACTACTTACCATTTTTTTTTTCATAAAAATGACTGCAATTTAGGAATTTGTTTTAGAAGAACATTATTTTACTATATTTATTTGTGTAGACTGAAGTATTAAAGGTTAAATACTTACTTCTTTTTGGCCATAGATTCCAAAGGAAGCCATGTATATTGGATGTTTAAAACTAGATGGGAGAAAAGCAAATGAAACTCTGGGATGTTGAAATATCCGTTAGTGATACAAAAAAAACCATACATACAATAGAACTATGCTGGGTTTTAAATGCAGTTTTTCTAATTATTATTTCCATAGGACAGGCCTTTTTATGCACAACAAGGAGTAATGCAGAATTACAAATATTCAGTAGGTGATGCTCTAGTCTTCAGGTTCATTTCTCTCACTCCCAGCAGTTGTGTTGTTCTCAGGACAACAGGATAATTTTTTTTTGTGACAAAAAAATAAAGGTAAAAATGTCATCCTTAAATAGCATAGTGAAAGCATGGTGCTGCTCTGGCTAAATGTATATCAATAATTAGCATATTCGGAGGTATTTTGACCTTGAGGGGATGGCTGATATTTTCTATAACTAGCTTCATAACTGAGATTTTATCCTTTTGTTAAAGGCAATTTATAGAGCTGGAATAACTTCTTTAAAAGAATTACTAACTTGTCTACCACATGGTGAGAAAATGGGTGCTTTGGAAAGGCTTCTTAGTTTTGAAGCATTGCATTCCTTTTAACTGGAACATTTGTACTACTGTTAGTACTACGGGGATTTTCAAAGTTCCAGCCAATAAGGAGAGACTAAACTTTTTCACTATTTACAGCTTCAGGTAGTCACTGTCGGGAATAAAAAATATAACCAGAAGTGTTTGTGTCTTTCTGTCACATTAGTGACTTAGTAGTGACCTACAGTGTCTCCCACTCTATTTGTATCAAGTTAATTTAGGGAGGTGATAAAATGTATTCTGTTTTGTTTACTGGACTCTCTAAAACTACTGACTTCAGTGCATATTCATATGTTTTCTTTCAAAACACTTTTGACAATGATACAAGACCTGTAAAATTTTGTATCGTAATTGTAGAAGATCAGCCACTCAATTCTTCCTTAACTGTTGTTAAAGGTAATTCTGATAGGGTGATCTAGCTAAGGAATATCTATTAAGAATATAAGATCTAATTCCTTCTAAATGTTTATATACATACCTTCTGCTGAAAATTCCTTTTCCCAGTAGAAGTTAAATATCTAAAAACTTTTGCTATTATCAGCCAAGATCTCTATTAATACTGTGTATTATCTGATTGGAGCATGTTGAATGCTTCTTGCAAAGGAACACTTGATTGATTTGTGTTAATCTTTTCTATAATTTCCTCCTTGTGCTACCTCTTTCTGCCACTGGCCAAATCTACTGTGTAGCTACTTGGCTATTTGGCCACGTTACACTCACAAAAAGGACAAAAGGGAAACATACATAAAGGCAAGAATTTATTGTTTGTATATTTGAAATCTTAAGAGTCTAATCTAAGAATCCTAATTATTGTGGAAAAAGAAAACAAAGGAAAAAACCAAACACTTCTATATTGAAAAGTCTCAATAATGTGTTTAAAATTTCTACACATACACTTCCTGGTTTCTACCTGTTTTTTCTTGTATTATGCACAGAATTTGAATGTGGCCATAGACTATTGTATCATTCAGGACAGGGTAAACCACTACAGGTGCTTGGCTTTTGTACATTTACTCCCTACTCAACTGGTGGGCTCTGGGCTTTCCTATGCAGCGTAAGGCTACTTACATTGTTTCTATGGGGGAAAGTCAGGACCCATTCACAGCACTTGGCCCAGATACACCCACATTCTTATTTTTGGGGGGACCATAACTGGGGAAGAGTTTCTATCCATTTGTAGCCCTTGAGTGACTAAAGAAAATTGGCACCTCTAAGTCTGCACAGAGGTATACTGCTGGGATAATTTCCACTTGTTCTCATGCTAACCTTCACCAGCTTCACAGACATTGGTTTGCTAAATCCAATATCAATGCATTTTCTTGCAAAAAGGGTACAAGCAATTCCTTCCTCTTTCTCTTCTAGCAGACTGTTAGCATTAGTCTGTACAGAAAATGTTCCAGTTCCTCTTGTGACCTCCTTATTCTGTAACTGATGTAATAGACCCACCTCACCATTTTGTTATGCTGATCTATATCAAGTGATCTACTAGGACTAACTTGTTGGAACCTCATCCCAGCACCTCAGCTGTACACCAGTCTCCTCTAATGAAACTCTACTGGTGAACTACTCTAGAGTACTACTACTACAGCTACTTATTGCCTTTGGTCAGATTTGGTTCTCAGGAGCTTTTTGCCATCTTTACCTTTTTCTTTAGAAGAGATATGTTGGCTGACTGTGCAATTGATCAATATCTGCTATGACCATTGGTTACTGAGGGTTCCTCTCTTTTAATAGGAGTTTCCATAGAATTCCCTAGAATTAAAAGAGTCATTCATGGTTCTTGCTTTAGTGCAAGCACAAATACACGTTGTTGAGATAAAAACCCAACAGAAACAATATTCTTAGTGTTCGACAACAATTACAGTCATACTCTGATCTTGGGCTTACTAAATATTATGATGGAAGGATGATAGCAATGTAACTTTACTTAAGCAGTAGCCCACATGCTTATATGCTTAGCCCAGAGCTTTTTACTACTGATTTTCTTTTGTGTCTAATCAATTTACTGAGAACACTGGTCATACTTCTTTCTTTTGAGCTATCATAAAACTGCTATACTTCCCTGCCTGTTTTGCTCTGCTCTTTCTTTTACTTTGTGTAATCAGTTTCCACATTTTTGTTAAGATTCTACAAAATCAGTATGGCTTTAGATTATCATATTATATGGTTGTGTCTTACCAGTGGTATAAGATTTTATACAAATATCTATATTCTATAATATAAAACAAATTCCAATGTGAAGTACATCCTCTACCATTATTATAAATCTTGTAAGCATGATATAAAATTTCTGTAATCATGTTTTAATCTAAACCCTTTAAGTTTATGGTTTTGGTTTCTTACAAACTTAAGAGAACTGATTTGGAGACATGGAGCAAATGGCAAGATTGTTCCTTTTTTTAAAATTTCACACTTTTTTCCCTTGCAATTAATGCTGTTCTGGCTAATGAAGAGCTGAAAACTGAAACTATGTCTAACAGGAATAAAAAGATATTGCTCTGATCATAAGCAAATAAAATTATGTGGTATATAGTACAGAAACGGCAATTGTCAATACAAGTAATGAAAATCTGCAATAAATATTAAAATATTGGCTACTTAAACCAGTAAACAATTAATTCATTTGCAACAGAGGTAATGCGGTGGGTCAATATGAAAAGACTCTATTCACGTATTGTTTAGATATCATATTAACATAAATTATGTATATTTGTGAATCTTTAAATATGTTTATACTTCTCAAGTGTTTCTTTCTTCTATGAGAAATTTTTTCCAATATCTTCTGTCACTTGCATGAACATGTGTTACAGAAAAGGCAAAGTTTTCTAGAATTCAGAGTGATGTGTTAGAAGAACAAATTTGAATGCAGTCAGTAAATTAAAAGTGTATTTAAACAGACAGTTAATGTTGTATTAAGGAAGGAAATTGTTCAGATCTGGATATATGTGATGAGAAAAAGACTTCACCTTTCCAAGAAAAGAAATGTGTTATTGAAAATGCAGTTGCATTCGGTTGTCTACCTTTGACAGACTTTTCAGGGGTTGACCACACTGGAAATTCAAGCTCCTTCATGCATACCTGACTGACTATTGTTTTTTTCTGAATGATGCTATTGAGTCTTATGGGCTATTTAATCCAAAACATACCTGAAAATTTACGTTCACTACAAGGACAACATTCTTACACCAGTATTTCCAGAGATCCAATGAACACAGAGGATCAAATTCAATCAGGATGTGGAACACCTCAAACTGTGTCCCATTTAAATTTGCCTCTTTACACGGAGGCTGAATTTGATCAAGTCTCTAACAAACAACTAAATAATTCAGTCCAGTGGCAGCCTTATTTCACATGACTTGTACATCTGTCTTGATTGTGAATATAGCTTTTTTTCCCAGGAATGGAGCTTTGCTTTGATGAAATGTGTCTGGAAAAACAATTTTTAATACATTCGGTAAATAATACTTTGTTTGTCATTCAACTCACATGTTTTTCTATCTCTATAGAACCTCTTTGTTTTAGATTCTGATGACTAAATAATTCAGTCCAGTAGAACCAGGTCTATTTCACTTTGAAATTACAGCTGCTTGGGGCAGGAGAAGAGTGTCTTGTCCTCTCCTCCTGGTGTTGCAGAGGGTGTCTCTCTGATGGATGGCACTGGAAAAAGCAAGCCAAAAGGATAGATGGATACTTTGGGAGTCTTACAACCCCACTTTTGAAAAATACTATAGAACTTCTTTGTACAGCCACACAGTGTAGAATTGTTTAGGCTCCATTACATCATGCTGTGTTGCATTGTAAAATTAAGTGATTACAATGTGATTGGAGCAGCTGATATATTTCGAATCACTTGACAAAAGGAAAGTGTAGTGGAAAATCAAATGGATATATACGGGTAGCAGGAGTGATCAGAACAAATTGTGAACATCATTATTGTTGCTATCCCTTTTTAAAATGTAACTGCTTTGTAATAGCAGTTTGGTTTGGGTTCATGATGGTATAGAACTTCTCTCTAATTTCTCAGAAACTGTATAGCAAATGATAATTGAATGCCATGGTGATATCAAAACCTGAGTAGATCATCTTTAGTTGTGTGTATTTGAAGCCCTCTGTCATGGTTTTCACTGGGATAGAGTTAATTTTCTTCACTGTAGCTGGTGTAGTGCTGTGTTTTGGACTTAGTATGAGAATACCGATAACACACTGATGTTTTGGTTATTGCTGGGTAGTGCTGAACTAGTCAAGGACTTTTCCAGCCTCCCATACTCTGCTGGGTGCACAAGAAGCCGGGAAGGGAGGGGGCACAGCCAAGGGAGCCGATTCAAACTGGCCAAAGGAATATTCCATGTCATATGACGTCATGCCCAGTATATTAACTGGGGGGAGTTGGCCGGGGCGGGCAGCAATCGCAGCTCGGGAACTGACAGTGTCGGTCGGCGGGTGGTGAGCAGTTGCACCGCTTGTGATTTTTCTGGGTTTTGTTCCTCTCCCGTGTTCTTTTACTCTTAATTATATTATCATTATTATTATTATCCTAATCATTGTTATTATCATTACTATTATTGCTATTTTATTCTAATTAGTAAACTGTTCTTATCTCAGCCCATGAGTTTTCTTGCTTTTACTCTTCTGATTCTCTCCCCCATCCCACAGGGGTGGGGGGAGTGAGCGAGTGGCTGCGTGGTGCTTAGTTGCTGACTGGGGCTAAACCACAACACCCTCTTTGCTGTTTTGATTAATTTAATTGATTGTAACTGTTTCTAATCAACTGGGATAATAAAGCCTCAACAGAGGTTTTTCATTGCCATTTTGATGGGGAGCGAATCTTCTTCTCTATCCTTATTCTTCAGTTCCTCTGGGCCAAATGCAGCTGTTCCTAACACATTACAAAGTCTTGGATCTCTTCCAATCTTGATGCAAGCAGCATAGATATGATGGCATTTATTTTGATGGATAATGTCCTCAGGGATACAGGCAAAGATGAAATGTCAGTCTGCTAAGAATCTCTGAAACTCCCATGCAAAATAATCTGGTGATCTGTTGTTGTGACTTAGAACAAGTATCTAGAGCTAGGTAAAGTAAAATCACTCACTGTTATCCAATAAAGCTTGCTGGAGCATAATGAGAATCTCTTCTTTCACACTGTGTGTTTCTATCTTTAAGGCTGATTCTGTCTTCTCTCTGATTGAACATGTACCTGAGGCCACTGGGAGAGCTTCAATGATCAAAGCATAAAAAAAGAGTAAGGGACCAGCCAACTCATAGTTGACAGCTGGAGAATGTACTTTGTAAATCAGGATTACAGATAGTCTGTTTTCCTTTTCTAGCCTTTTTAAAAATTGCTGAAGCTATGTACAGGTACATAAATGCATGTAGCAGGGGAAAGGTAACAACACACTGATGAAGAAAAGGCTATGATATGTTTTCAAGAAAGTCCTCCACAAAATAATGAAGACAGCTAAGTCAAAATGTGGATAATGAATTTGTTGGTTTTGGTTTGTTGTTGGTTTTTGCTGGGGTTTTGTTTGTTTGTTTGTTTTAATTCAGTAATGCTGGAGCTAAGTAAGCACCTCAAATGTCTGCTTTGATGATATGTCATTGAGATATGATTTTCTTGATCTTCTCCAAATCATGATAGCCAGTGCCGTTGTCAGTGGAATTCTGGGACCTCTTCACAGTAACAGGGGACAAACTCTTTTGCATAGTATCTCAGAGACATTTGTTTACCCTCCTTAGCACCTGTAACTTCAGCCATGGAAGGAGACCCTTTTTTTTGGATCCCTTTTTTGTATCTGTAGCTAACTAATGTGAATGGAACACTGTCAATATTAACTTCTATGTCCTATCCATTGTCAAAGCAGTTTGTGTACCACAGATTTAATTCTATTGGTGCTGTAATATACTTTTGATATACATATTTCTAGCATATCACATATATCACATTTTATAGACTAGTGTGAAATTGATTTGTATCATTCATCCATTAGACTTACTACCAAGCTTTCAGGTTTGTCATCTACCCAGTAACCTTTCTTCACTTTGCTTTACTCAGATCACAATCCAAGACCCCCTTTGTTTTTTTTCAAATGCATTTTTCTGTTTGACTTATTGTACTGAGAGCATTTCCTCTCAGAAATGCATTCATCCTGAACATCTTTGTGATTGTTTGCTGTATGCTTTAGCCTTCCTCTCCAAGCCTGCAGGATAGGCTGAAGATCTTTCTTTGCATTTAGAACTTACTCCAGTCTCCAAATTCTGGGATTTGGGCCCAGAAATAAGAAATATCTTATACTTGTCTAAGAAAATATTTTATATTTGACATAAGGAGGCATTATACATTTATGGTGCTGTATAAGGCTTCATCTTTTAATGAGCTAGTGGTATATTACCACTAGGTCAATTTTATGGATCTCATGTTAGATGAATTTCCTCCTGTAGTTTAGTACCAGTTTGCAGTTATATACATAGCTATCTGAAAATACAAAGGATATTATATACAGGAATATCTCTTTTTTTACATTCATCTAGCTGTTAATATCTTTAATTCCCTCACCCCTCCACCCAACTTTGTTTCCCATTTTCTCTCCAATATTCCATCTGGAGATCTTTTTTCGTATTATTCACTATACAATCTATGAAATGGTATAAATAATTCTGATTCATATGCAGTTCATCAGCACAGTTTTCAGCAGAATCTTGGAGAGCTCAAAACAAAGGAAATTTGTAAAAGGAATATCATCAAGTAGCAAACTGAACAAAGTTAGCGTAATAAAACTCAGGTGCCATTTCAGTATTTAACATTATGACTAATTTTGACAAATTTGCCAGTACTATCAATTTCTGTCTTATCAGTGACTCAAACTAACTGTGATGGTTGTACATTTCCATATTATGATTTTGTCATGCTTCAGGGTGACACCTTGGCATAATTATTCCAATGCATGTTGCTGATAGAGCAAATTTTGCAAAGCAGCATGTAGAGAGCATTTCCCAGTCTGTATTATACATCTCTCTGAAACTTTCCTTTCTAGTGTTTCACCGTAGGCAAGCTAAATGGTAGCCAGAAACTTCAGGGCATATTTATTTATGAAAGACTGTAAATATATAGAAGCAAAAATGTAAGTGTTAAAAATAAATAAAATAAATACAAATAAAATAAATAATGTAATAGTTTCTCTGCAATATGAATTTTCATGTCTGATTTTCAGAAAATCAATGACATCTGCCTATTACTGTTTTATAATTAACCAGTACTTAAGTGCGGTGCACATAGTATGAGAACTTTTATTTACAAATTGCAAAACCTGAACCATCAACACTAAAACCTCAGATGAAAAGAGTAAATATAAGGTAACTGAACTCCCAAGCTAAATGAATTTGCTTCCTTGCTTAATAACTATCTTATGCCAAGGGTGACAAATGAATGTAGATCCTTTGTTGCTTAATTTCCTATTTAAAACAGTGGTAACTCTTACTTTCCTACATCACAACAGCATTTGCAGATAAACACATCTAAAAAGTATGTCTTCCTTGGGAAGATGTCTTGCAAAACATCCTGAGATTAGTCTTTTCTAACTTGTGTGGGTAAATGGGGGCAACAATATAATCGAAGGAGAGAGAAGAAAAGGATGGTTGTTATCAAAACAAAATAAAAATAGAAGATACTTGTTCTGCTCCTTCATCTTTAATGAAGAAAGTAGAGTATCAATGAAATGGGAATCTGAATGTCTCCTTGCTCTGGAAACTCACGAAGCTTAGGGATGACTCCTAGTTTTGGTGTCAAAGATGTCTTCTTCCAGTGACCTACGGGTTAGCTTGTCTAAGCCTCATGAGGGATGCTTGGGAGATGGCATGCCAAGCTCCTGGCATAAAGAATTTAAATGTAAAAATGTGATAGAGATACATTTACTGTGGGGTGAAGAGAGAGAAGGCACAACTCCAGAAACAGTTTCAGGCAACAAACTTGAAACAAAACAAACATTCCCCTCACCAAAAAACAGGCAAAAGAGGACACTTACTCATAAATTCCTCTAATATGACCAGCAAAACCTGTCTTTTCTCCCTGTATGTGTAATTCGCTGTTATGCAGGGAGGTTGTGAAGTCTTTCCTCTACAGAGAATGCAGCTGGCAGGAGGAGGCTGGGGACCATTGTGGTTTAGGCTAGCCACTGATGTGAAACTGAAGATAGTAGGAGACGAGGATGTTTAAATACAAAGTTATTCCTGAAGGTGTGATGACAGTGCTTTTTCCTGTTGAAGAGACTTTTCTGATCATTTAGGAACAGTTGACAGAAGAAGCATTAAGTATCATGGTCTTATTTATAGATCTTATTTCACTCTGAGGGAAGAAAATTTTCTGGGGGGGATCCCTGGTAAGTAATATGAGTAACACGGCTTTGCCTACTAAAAGGAGGAAAAGAAAAACTCTAAAGCTTAAGGGTTTGTCCAGGTCAAAATATCTTCCAGATCAAGATATTTTTACATCTACCAGTATGTGCCATGAGGAGCTAAAGATCAAGCTGTTTACGTTTATAGAGTAATGAAGATCAGTCTGTCTTCCAAATGCCTGCTTCTTCATGGTTACTTCTGACACATGTTGCTCACCATGGTTAAAAATCCTGGGTTGAAATGGTATCAGAAACTCTGAACATAATTATAAACTGACACTGTATAGGAAGCCTGCTTGCCTCATATCAAAGGTAGCTGAAGGAGGGAAGAATATGGGGACCGAGAATTGCTGTCGCATTAAGGAGTGTTAGGAAGGCAGAACTGATCTGGCTCTGGCTCTACTGTGAAATGCTGGTGTATGATAAGTAAATTAGATAGGAAATTAGAAGCTTTGTTTCAGTACATAAGTGGACATATTCATCTGTGAAAGGCAGTGTGTGATAAACTGCTATCAGCATCTAGTAGAACCTGAAGAAAATGACCTAATTTCACAATGAGTAGTCACCCAAGTATTCAAAATCTAAAATGTCACTGTCCTCCAAGAGCTGTTTGTATGGCCTTCTCTAAGCCCTATTTCTGCAGCCATTCAAGTCAAGAGCCAAAATCTGACTGACCTTAATGGGAGCAGAATTAGGCTCATACTGAATTTTTTGAACAATGTTAACATTGCTGTCAGCAAGATTATGAGTTCTACCCTCATGCTTTCCCCTGACATCTGCCCATTTCAAGGTATAAATGAACTAATACACAAGGCACACTTGAGGAAATTTTTACATCTGCCTGTATTGGCAGCCAGAAGAGACATTGTAAAATACTGGAAGCTTGACAAACCCTGCAGCTTTCAAAAGTTAGACTGCAAATGTTTTCAGTTTAGCCCCATTAAAATAGGAATAATAGTAAGGGAAGGCCAGAGTTTAGATTTCTTTTTGATCTAAGACTCTGCAAGAAGACAGAACAAGTTCTTCCTCTGAAGACGTATAAACAGTTTGAAGTACAGGTTTATTTCTATTTACACAGTGAAACTAAGGGCAAAAAGAGATTAAATGATTCATTGATGCCTTGGTAAAACTGTATTTCTTTTAAAACAATAGGTTAAATGTTGTGAAAATTTGTTTTCCACTTTACAATCTTTCTGCAGTTGATATGTTACCATTACTTCATACTTTCTACTCTTCTGAACCTTTAATTTTTTTATCTGATTCTAGTATTTTGTATGCAGACACAATAATTCTGTGTCCTGCATTGTTTGAATAATATGTAGCAGATGTCTGTTCTGTTTTTGCTGTTGTACAAATCAATATATTTTCTTAAATGGAAAGGAGAAAAAAAAAGGTCATACTAGATGTTGTAGACAAACTGAGTTTGTCTAGTCTGAAATACAAATGCAAAACCAAAACCTCTTCCCACTGAATAATCAGAAAAGGCTTCCTTTTTAAAAATATCAAAATATTTAACTTCCACTACTTTATTTATGGTTCATTAAATTACTTCAAGAACTCATTCCAGACTTTCCAAAGGTACTCCATTCTTGACCACAAGCAAGTATAAGCTATGTTTTAAAGTGGATTGAACTTTTGGTTTATTGTTATCAATATTAACAACTGCATGTCCTCAACATGCAAGCTACTTTTTATAAGGAGGAAGTGAGTTGTTTCTTAATTATGACTTTAAGACCTAACAATGCAAAGATTTCGAGTACTTCTTGTAAAGTGGCAAACTTCAGCTTCTTCTCAATTTTCAGTGAGCAGGAATTGAGACCATTAATTATCTCACAGGATGTACTGAACAGCTCTCAGGTCATGGGATGAAGTTCTTCCAAAATCGCTACTGCTACAGACTGTACTTTGGCTGAAATATTAGTAGATACAATGTAGCATTTTCTTACCAAGATGATTTTCTATTTCCATGGTAGCAGACAGTTTGGACAGAATTCAAGCCTGTGTTTTTTTTTCTTTTTAGCAAAAGGACTAATGAGAGCAGTGGGATTAAACTGCAGCATCTCTGTTCTGTTTGTTACACAAAGCTGTGGTATGTGGCTGTTCCTGTCAAGAAGATAAAAAATGAATGAGATAGATATGCAGTAGAAAGGAACTAGAGGTGAAGACATGAAGTACCTTGCCTGGGAACTTTCAATGGCAGGATCTCTGGTGCTTGTCCACTTCTTGCAGCTTTGCTCCATGTTTTTTTATAATTCTAGTTATCTTAAAGTGTTATGTCTACAAACATGGTGCAATGTACATATTACATTTAATGGTATTCTCCTCCAAGCTTTGGTTTATCCAGTTCTCTTCCCTCTCCACATTTCATATTGGATCTGAGTTTGGAAGATGCACAAAGCAGATTGATTGCTGCTAGTCCTGTTGCTTAATTTTCAACAGGAATTACAGTTACTGTCATGATAAGGGTAATACAGAGCCTGAACTAATGTTAGATATAATACTCTAAGATCAATGAAGTTACCTTAAAGATGAAGGTGACCATATATGCAACAGTACTCAACTATATGATTTTATGATGCATTTTTCTTAATGTGCTTCCACCTTACTCCCTTTCAAGATGTGCATATAGATTGTCCTGTGGAACAGAAATGAGAATATTCTGAAAGAAGATTGTAGACAGGCATCATAATGGACCATACCTAAATATTGAGGACATGAGTGCTCAGGAAGGAAGAAGGATAATGTAAGAAAAGGTTACAGAGCCAACTAATGATATAATAAAAAAGTAGTCCTTCATTCTTGTTTTCATTGCTATTATGTGTGTTAATCCTTTTGGTATATTGCCTTTCTGATTGGCATCTCAGAAATGGCTCATGATCAAGTTTAAGTGAAAGACTTAACTGCAACAAAAATAGCAATGAGTGCAATTTTACTGCTGCAGCCACACGCATTTTAGTTCAAGGGTGACAAGGACAGAAACATGTTGAGGCATTTTAAGAGTTGCTAATAAGGAATTGTCAAAAAAACACGGAGTACTTCAACTCTTTGTTGTCTAAGATGCTTTGGATGACTATTATCCAAAATTAATAAATACAGAACCACAAATCAACATACTTCTGCAAGAAAAAGTGTTATAGTATGGTAGTGTGTTTGTTGAATTAATATCTTCAGAAACATTGTGGTACCAGCACAGTGGGGTTTGCATATTGCTAATGGATTGCTAAAGCATCTGAGATGGAGTCCCCTCAAATTAATAAGATTGTTAATATTCTCTCTCAGCTTTTCAAATTCACACTTTCATCCTAGTGCAAATCAACTAGGATTTGTTGCTATTTAGGCATATTTCAATTTCATTCTTTTAATCAAGCTTCCTCAGACCAATGTTTTTAGAACAAAATGTCTTTTTACATTCTTGAGCAAAACAGTAAGTTTCAAGCTTCCATTCTGTGGGAAAGCTGTTATATTCCAACTAGATATACATCTGTACTTTTGAGGTCAGAATATGTTATTCATTCTGATGTAGTTAAAAAAGACGTGGATAACTTGCATTCACAGATCAATTTGCTTGTAGCACAAGCATGAAGTCCTCCTGCTGCCTGAGCAAAGCTAGGAGACTGAACAGTTAGTAGATCTTGGACCTTCAGAGAACTCAATGGATTTGGATGTAGAGTAGCAGTGAGAACAGAGGATAACAGTGCAATGGAGTGAAAATCAGTTTAAAAGGTTGGACAGAAAATAACTTTTTGTCACAAAGACAGCTTCATGTTAAGGCAAGTGTGTGCCAGCTTAGGCTGCTGGCAAGGATGACAAACAGCTGCCTCAGTCACTAACAATAATTGTAACATGCCATATTTAAAGCCAGCCGTGTC